>MDJU01000336.1:0-34590 GCA_001721665.1 Trichoderma pleuroti
GTTCGCGGAGCAGCCAAAACGCACCCTCTTCCTTCTCCTCCTCAGCAGGGGCGTCAGCGGCAGCAGCAGCACCACCGGCGGCAGCACCACCAGCGGCAGCAGCGGCACCGCCACCGGAGCCGACGTTGACCAGGAGGTCCTTGATGTCCTTGCCCTCAAGAGCCTATGTATCGAAAAAAAAAACCATAACTTGTCAGCGACCAATTCATTTCTCTCGGTTGTTTTTGGAAAATTCGACTTCGTAGAGCCTATTCCGTCATGGGCGGGTTTCTTTCGGAAATTCGTACCTTGGCGAAGATTGACGTCCAGATGGGCTCAACCTCGACCTTAGCGGCGGTGATCAGGGTCTGGAGCTTGTCGGCCTATATGGTTGTGAAAATTGTCGCTTAGCACACACAAACACTCTCCCACGGGGTTTTTTTTTATACATCGCCCTTTTCGCGGGTCACAGAATTTTCGACTCTGCGCCCCGGCGACAAGGGGAGACTCGGAGCGAGGATTTGGAAGCAACTCACGGTGATCTCAATGCCATCGTCGGCAAGGATCAGGGCCGCGTAGGAAGATGCGAGCTCGGCGGTAGACATTGTGTGAGATTTGTCTGTGCGGATATGGGAAGATGTCAAGTCTGCACGGGAAAAGAGTAGTGGTTTGGACAATTCAATTATCACCACAAAAGGCCGGGCTAGGGGACCACAAAAAATTACCCTGGTCCAAAATTCGCGGGCCTGGAGGGCTTGAAGACCTAAAGCGCAGGGCCAATGGTTTTTCCGCGTGCCGGTTCGTGTGCTGCAAGCGGGGCCGCGCGCTGATTGGCTGCGGCGAGCCCGACCAATCAGCGGCCGGGCGTCAGCTGCAACGAGGCCGGCCGGATGCGCAACGTCGTCACTCTCCAAAAGCATCCAAACGCATCCAGAGCCCACCCCACCTTAAGCTGAGCTTTCCCCACCAGCATCTGCATTGAAGCAAGACAAGCAGCATCGCGACTCGCTTCCTTTGCGCATCCAGGGACGCTTTGCTTGTTCCTCCATTCTCCATCTGCCGGCAGTTATAGCACCGACTCTCACTGAATACGCGCCAAGTTTTCCCCCTGAAAACGACCCCGAAGCGTGCGTCTGGAGGCTCCCAATTGGCCGACGAACCCCGGAACTAGCCGTTGGATCCTGCATCGTCATTCCCGGAAGAACTGGAAGCCAGGGCATCGACGAATATCGTTTCGGCTTCCTCTGGCAATCTAGCTGATTTACGACAGCGCGGATTTGCTTGTGACCCATCTCGGCTCTCTCTCTCTTTCTCTATTACATTCTTAGTGTTGCAACATCAGATATGGATACGCCCGCAGTGCCTTTACCGCAGGATGCCCGGGAACAGGCCGTCCTGGACAGTCTCGTCGTCATCCGCGACAAGCTCTTGCTCCTGAAGCAGGATCGGACAACGTACATCCGGAGCCAAGACATTATCCCCCTCTACGATGAGACCATGTCAAGGGTCAAGGAGCTGGACGAAATCCGTACCGAGACGGGGAACAAGGAGGAGAACCGACGTAAGTTGGCTCCGCTCAAAACCATGCAGAGCCTCGTTTGCTAACCTGCGCATCCAACAGTCGATAAAGTCTTGGAAAGCTGCTTCCAGCTTCTCTCTCTCTTCTACCTCACCATCGGACGCAACAATGATATCCCCGCAAGCTACGCGCTGACATCGACAATCAAGCGGCTGCTCGACCACTTGACCGAGACTGACCTCTACTCCGCCAAGGACCTCGAGAGCATCAAATCCATCCTGTCGAACCTTTCCAACAGCATAACACAAGCCAAAACCAGTGACAGCAAGCCCGAGAACTCTCCGTACCTCCTCAAGCTGCTGTCGAACCGGGTGGGGAAGTGCCTGGCGATGTTGGAGAACCTCCAGAAGCGGTTAGGTCGCATTGGCGAACCTCTGCTTGCTACGCATGAGAAGTTGATTTCCATTCTACGATCCATTTCTTTAGCAAATACAAAAGCAAAGGTGCGCATCATCATCTAGAGAAGTTGAGTTTGAGTCGCTGACTTTACTATGGCCTAGTTCTCAAGTACCGAGGTACAAAAGCTTCAGAAGCAGCTTCTAGATATTGGAGAGAAGCGCAAAGATGGCCAGTTTGTCAATGAGGATGGTTCTGTGCCACAAGGCTCTGTTGAACTTGGTGATCTCTACCAGCGAGTCCTCAAGTGGTCAGAGATTGTATTGGAGAGGTGAGTAAATGAACAGCCGCTTCTGAAATGACCATGCAAAATTAACGCTGTGTAGGAAGGGGATCATGCCAGAGCAGTTCCGCGCGACATATCATACCCTCGTTGGCATCCGCAACGAGTTGGAGAAGCTGTCCCTGACACAGGCCTGGGCTCTTCGCGAGACAGACCTGTACGACTTCCAACGCCAGCTCGACAAGATTGATGAAAGCCGGCAGAATGGAAACTTTTACGACGACAAGGGCAGGCCTGCTGATCTGTATACGCAGCGGACGCTGCTGTATTTGATTCGACGAAGCTACGCCTACATTTACTCCTTCATATTAGCCTCGGAGCCAGTCTCCGAGGCTCTTTTGCCCATCTATAACCAACTGCAAACTCTCAAGAGGTGTCTTGTTGAAGTACGCAACAGTGGTGGCGTATCATCTGTCAGAGAGCTGTATCCTTACAGCATGAAGGTGTGTTATATCGAAAATATGTCCTTTGGAGGAAAGTTGCATTCTTTGTACTAACCAGTTTTTCGATAGCTAAACTCGCTTGACAACCTGAGAGTGGACGGCAAATTCGTTGTCAATGGCGACATTCCTGAAGGCCAAGGCAGCGTCAGTGAGCTCCTTGCCGAATGCTTCGATCTCAGCTATGATTTGAGAGTCGCAGCAGAGGAGGCCACCACAACCGATACCGACGGCAAGTGATTCGTGTCTCGACCAAGAAATGTCGACCGTCCTCACGAAGTTTTGGGTGTTTTTTTGGAATTTTGCGTTAATCCTGCGTACGTTGCATTGGGAATTTGCCTCTGGAGTGGTCAGGAAGACATTGGGGCCGTCCAGCGATGGTGTCTGATCAGCTGCGCTGATGGGATGATGGCTAACTGGGGTAATATCGGATACATCATATTGTTAACTTTGGCTGGGTGGCATTTGCAATTTTTTGTTTCTTCTTTTGTTCATTTTTTTTTGAATCTTCTTTGTCTGTTGCTCTCTCTATGTAAGGATGTATCGGACATGGGCCCTTGCTATGTATGTGTTGCTGAACTTCTCTTCCTCGGCTGCATCTGCATGTTGTCTTAGGGGAATTATGACCTTTTTTTGAAGGGATAGACTTGGGCCTGATTAGTGGGCAGTGTCAGTTCTCCATTACTCAACCAGATCATGTTGAAATGCGATTTTTTGGATTATTTACCTTTTCAAGATCCCAAACGCCTGCTCTCACATAAATATCGTCCTTGACCTTGTTGATGGCGTCCTCCTTGGACTTTGCAACCAAGACCATGATGCTGCCGGCAAAGTCAAATGTGTTTGGGTCGTTGTCATCTTCGGGAACCTCGTTGAGAATGCCGCCTGGTGATTTACTTTTATTTAGCTCACGGTGCATGGGCTGTTGAATTTATACTACATACCGCCCATCTTGAGCCATCCGTCCTTGAGGGTGGCGGTCATGTCACTGAAATGCTGGCTACACAACACACGGCATTGCAATCAGCAAACTGTCTCATCCCTAACAGCCATAAGAAGATTCATTTGACGAATACGTACGGCCTCACTTGGAGACGCTTGGCCCGAACCTCGGGGCCAGGCTTGTCCGGGATGACAAGGACAAACTCATACTCGGTGGGCGGTGCCGTGGCCATTGTGCGGATAAAGGGACGCTGGATCTGGGAGAGTGATGAGAGCAAACGACGAGCGGGGAGGCGAGCAGCCATGGCGGTTGAGGGACGCTTTATAACCGTCTAGCAGCTGAATGAGACAAGGTATGTATGAGATGAGATGAGGTGATGGTTGATGCAGGTTAATGTCGGCTTAGGATAAACTTGGAGAGCAGATGAGGGACAAGGGCGCGCTAAATGTCAACCCCGAGCAGTGACCTCTTTGGGGCGTCGATGCAACAGCTACAGCACCAAAGATGTGAGGAATCAATATTCCATTGCTTGCTGCCCAGTCAGTGACATTTAGGCCGCCATCATCCGCAGCGTTTTATACGTGTATATACATGCATTCTGGTGAGGTCGAATGCCGGCTCAAGCCCCTCCTGATTGGCTCAGGCGCAAGTGGTTCTCCAGAACAAGCCATCCAAGGCGCGCCCTTGAAAACCACCACCGCAGTTTAGGGTAGGCTAGAGAGAGCTTCAAAGTTGGGGTCGATTGGGGGGGATAGAAGCAATCATCGGTATTGTGGCGGACCATCAGACAAGGCACGTGCGTGAAGCCGTTCATGATCCGGCGGGCCAAAACTCAAAGGCCTTGAATTGCGCTGCATGTCGTCACGGATCTTGTTTGCCAAGGCCCGGCGGTTGAAGCCACTAGATGCGGATGGGCAAGATTTGCAGGCGACATGACCTCAAGGAAACGCCATGATTCGACCGCGAGGCCTGTTGGAACTGCGTTATGTACTTACTGTCCTGGGTAGGTAGCCAGAGCCACTATTCGCCTTGTCGCAACATGTGAATGGATCTGGCAGGGCGGTGGGTAGATGACTTGCACTGATCTCGATGATGCCCTACGCCATACTGGGATGGGAAGCGTTGATATTCATCATCAACCTGGGCTCGCGTGGTTTGGCAAACTGTGAAGCATCACCATCACAATCTCCATAACAATCACAATCACAAAGACATCAAGACAGAGAGACACCACCAAGATACTCGCACACACAAGAAAACGGCGCAAAGGCCGACAACACCGCATCCATGGCATATCGTATGCCCCACGACCGAGACCGGCGGGTGTACATTGTCATCCACCAAGACGGCGTGATGGCCACCATCCTGGGCGTCTACGAAGAGCTGCAGGACGCCAACCGAGACTGTCTGTTCCAGGCATCGCAAGGAGGGATCGAGCTGCTGCAAGACTCGCCTACGACGGGCCCCGACAAACAACACATCTCGCCCATTGAGCCCGCGCGGTGGGACACGCCGGACGGTTTGTCGTGCTGGGTCGAGAGCCATACGGTTGAGCCGAGCCGAGTTGTGAGCGCAAATCTCGAGACACGCAGACCAATGGTGTAAACGACAAAGACAAAACACGGGCCGATATACCTGTTTGATACGATGCAATGCGATGCGATGCGATGCGATGCTACATGATACCTCGATAGCAAAAATGAGAAATCATCAGTTACGAATACCAGTACCTACCTTGTCTATCCGCTCGATGTTGGCGATGATGACGATACAAGCTAGCAGCTCGTGTGAGGTGGCGAAGTGAGAGGCGACGAGAATTCCATGTAAGCTGGGGCTGCTTTGTTCTCCGTACAGTACGTGTATGAGCAGCATGTACATGGTAAGCGAGATGGCGGCAAATAGGATGGAGGCAATTTCCACAAAGAACACAGACAAAGAGCATGCATTCAATGCTTGGTGGGTTAAAGACTATGCATAAGCGCAAGCAATACAAAGACCGTAGCTTGTTCCTCATGCTGCAGCCCAGGTTGATGAATGAGATGGAATGAGTAAGCGTTCGCCCGGCTATTTCTCCGTGCCACGTTTTGCCGTTGCGTTTCTGGCGGGAAGCGCTGGAGATTGGCGGGGTAGCACCTTGCAGGTCCCGCACAGGGGACCTCTGGAACTTTGGGGGAGAGGCCACAGGCTTATAGCCGCCGTGTCTTAGCGTCGCAAGCCCCTAAAAGCACGGGGCTAGTTGCCTGACCAACTCCAAAAGCTGCGCCTCGCTCGCCCTGCTCAAGGCCCAATAGGGCGAAGCCGCGCATTCTCTCTTCTCTCTCTTTAACCCCCCAAAATCACAAGTCTGACTTCCCCCACGTCCGGGTCGAGAGCAACTGCACACGATCCGCAGGGCTTTTGCGTCCTTTTTTGAAGCATTGGCCTTGAGCAGTAGCAACAAGTAGCAAGCAGCAGGCGTCCTCGGCTTTGCATGAGCTGCGCCCTTGTTCAACACCGTCAGTGGCTTCTCCCGTCATGGCCGAGGTGGACGTGCCCACCTTTGGCGCAGAGCTAAAGGTGCGTCTGAGTTGTATGGCGATGGCTGTCTGTGAGCGATGGCTTGTGTGGTGAAGAAGAGGAAGAGGTGGGAGAACAAGGAGCAGAAGAAGGAGGAGCAAGAGAGAGAGACAGAGAAAAGAGGGAATAGAGACAGAAGCCAGAAAGGGCTTCCGTGATCCCCTTGCGTGCGCGGCGCTGACAAAATCGCAGGATGGCTTCAAGGCGGCCAACGTCTGGGTCAACAATGGCATTACCTGGCTCGACGAGATCCAGCAGTTCTACCGCGATCGCGCCGCCATCGAAAAGGAATACAGCGCAAAGCTCGATGCGCTGGCCAAGAAGTACTTTGAGAAGAAGAATAGGAAGATCTCTCAGCTGAGCGTTGGCGACACCCCGACCCTGACCCCCGGCTCGCTGGAGAGGTAAGGCCCGACATTCCAACAGAGAAACGAGACGCCGTAGACGTGCACGGCGATGGTGCATCGCATCAGGAGAGAGAGAGACTGCCATTCATGACGTCGTGATGCTGACTGTGCTTCTCTCTATAGCGCTTCCTTGACGACCTGGTCCACGCAGCTTACGACGCTCGAGTCTCGCGCCTCCGAACACGATCGCTATGCGAACAACCTCCTGTCCCAAGTGGCCGAGCCCCTTAAATTCTACAACAACCGCTTCGACGACTTGCGCAAGCGCCATGCCGACTATGCCGACAAGCTCGAGGCCAGCCGCGACGCCTGCTATGCCGATTTGCGCAAAATAAAGACAAAGTACGACGGCACATGCCAGGAGCTCGAGAGCAAGCGCAAGAAGACCGAGTCGCACTACGACAAGGCCAAGGCTCAAAACGCCTACCAGCAGCAGCTTTTCGACATGAACAACGCCAAGAACACCTACCTCATCGCCATCAATGTCGCCAACAAGCAAAAGGAAAAATACTACCACGAATATGTCCCCGAAGTCATGGATAGCTTGCAGGACCTGAACGAGTTCAAGACGCTCAAGCTCAACTTTCTGTGGGATGTGGCGACTCGTCTGGAAAGCACCATGCTTCAGCAGAGCAACGGCATGATTGAGCACCAGGGCAAGGAGATCCAGAGGAATCTGCCTCACCTGGACTCCATGATGTACATGCGCCACAACATGGGCGCCTTTCAAGAACCGCCAGACAAGGCCTTTGAACCCAGCCCCGTCTGGCACGACGACGACCTCATGATTGTGGACGAGACGGCCAAGATTTACCTGCGCAACGTACTGACCAAATCCAAGGGCCAGCTGGGGGAACTCCGGAGAGAGGTTGACAAGAAGCGCAAAGAGGTGGAATCTATGAAGCGGGTCAAGGAGCGCGTTCGGGAAGGAAAAGAAAAGAAGGACGAGGTCGAAGTCATCCGCACGTTGTTCGCCATGCAAGAGGATCTGATTGCCGTGGACCAGAAGAGGCTCACGGCCGAGGTCGAAACCACCACCATCACAACCGCGGTTGGCGATGTTACGCTGGGGGCCAAGAACCACAACTTCAAAAGCCAGACGTTCAAGATACCGACCAACTGCGACTTGTGCGGTGATCGCATCTGGGGCCTGAGCGCCAAGGGGTTCGACTGTCGAGACTGTGGCTACACGTGCCACAGCAAATGCGAGATGAAGGTGCCTGCGGATTGTCCTGGCGAGCAGAACAAGGAGGAGCAGGAAGAAGAACAGAGAGAACGCGAGGAAGAGGAAGCATTGGGTCTGTGAAGCAGGTTGGGACTTGGGGGTACTGTATGTAATTACTTTTATATGTTTGCTACTACCATCGCATGGGCCGGAGTTTTTTGTTTTTTTTTTTGGACATTACGGCTAATATCTACATTCGGCCAAATTAAGATACCCAATCATCTTCCACCCATATTCATAGACTGCGTCAGTGCTAATCGCTTGCTAAAGGGGCTGAGACTTCGTTCTCGGGGCGCCTCTCTGGGCGGTGCTCTTCCTTGCCCTCCACCACGCCCGCCGCGACGGCCGCCACGCTGGGGGCCGTCTTCGTCTCGCCTTCGATATGGTCGATCATCCTGCTGTGGTGATCTCGATCGTGAAGCTGACCAGCTTCGCCGCCTGCCGTGACGTCGCCCGGGCTCCTGGTCACGCTGGCGCTGCCGAGGGGGTGAAACATCGTCTTCTCGGCCATGAGAGGGCTGTCCCTGGCGGCCTCTATCTCCTCGCGGGAGATCCTCACGCGAAGGAGACAGGGCTATCGCGTGATACTGAACGCCGCTTTCGTCGCGGAGGTGATGGGCTTCGGCTGTAGCTGTGATCACTTGCCAGCCCTGGGCTGTGTCCCCGTCGGTCAGGAGTGGGAGACCTAGTTCTTCGCCTAGGCGGTGGAGAGCGAGAGTCTCTTGAGGCACCTGTAGAGATGGTTGATACTGAATGTGAAGATACTGATCTTTGGCGCCTGGAGCCTGCATCTAGCAGCTCATCATCGCGCTCCTCAAGCTCTCGCTTCCTCTCCCGCTCAGCCTCTATCTTGGCAAGCTCTTCATCCGCAACGCCCTTTCTGCGATGGCGTTAGTTGTTTGATCCGTCCTAGCGGTTCTGCATGCTGCTCACTTTTTCTCCAAGGGGTTTGGAGTATCACTTGTCAGCTTAGGGACGAGTTTAGGATTGCGAAGCTGCTGTGAGCGTGAGGGCCGAGAGACATATGGCCGTTCCTGCGTGGACGACTTGCACTCATATGAATAATGCCGTGCTGAGCATGTTAGTTGACACAAGGTAGCCTCATCAAATAATAGAGTGGCTGGTACATATCTCGTTTTAAGCATTTTTGGCACTGGACATTGGCCGGCGTCGACCGGCTGGGCCCTCCACGGCCCCTGGACCCGAACATGGTTGATGAAATATAGCAAAGTGAAAGTCGCGAAGAAGTGAAAAGGCGGATGGCCGTGTTTGGTGACGCGAAGAAGAGCGTTTCAAGTTGAATGAAAAGTGCTCAAACACAGCCTCAGCATGTCTGAGTTGAAGTTGGATACTGTCTTGGAGATGCGGATCGGGGGCCTGGTTGTAGTAGTACAGAGTCTTCAGTGGGCTGTTGGTCTGTTCAGCGCGCACGCGAGCCTACAGCCAAGGTCCCCTGACAGGCTCAATGGGAGGACAGCCTTAGACCGCAACACATCACGTGACCAGCTGGGCGCCAATGTTGTACGGATGTATACAATTTACAAGAATATAATATGTACATATGGTATGGAGGTTTGCCTTGATTTGACGGTTTGTATTATTCCGGATTCTTGATCCTTGAGAGGCTGAGAGAAACGGTACTCCTCCAATACCAACCAAGTCGAAAGTGCCGTGGCAGTGTATTGGGTACTACCTTGTGCAGTGCAGCAGAGATTGTACAAAAGTTGAAGTAGCGCCTGCGTTACATAAGCAGAACACACTTTGTGTCGTCTTCTGGCGCTGTACCGGCGCTAAGACAATCTGAGCTCCCTCTCGAGATTTGTAACTGCAGATTCTCCTCGCCCTCACCGCGATGACATCGGCCTGAACTGCGACTTGGGCGCTCCGATCTGCTTGTTTTTTCCCCGTCAAGGCTGTCCCATAGGCGCTGGGGGAGCCACCCGAAATCCATCGCTGTAAGTCGACGTTCCGCTGCAAACCCGCAGTGTGCACCCCTCTCAGGGATAACCTCGTTTTGGGACACCCCTCCACAAGAAAGTCCTGTCATCGCCCTGGCCTGCACCGCCAGTGGCCCATTTCCGTCTCGCGCGCAGCAGGCTCGATTGACTGACTGCTCCTCCAGGCTGCGAGGTGAATCCGGCCTGCCAGTACGCCTCCCCGGCCCCTCGACCGACGCTGAGAAAATCTTGATTCGTTGTCGTTCTCCGTCTCGCCTCGCCTCGCCGTTCGCCAAGACATTGACCAACTTACGACAATGTACTTCCTACTACGACAATGAGCACCTGCACTCTGTTCTTGATCTTCTGGCTCGTTCCCATTGATTCTGCTTCTTGATCTTGTCTTATCTACGGTCTTTCCCGCCCACTTTCGATCGATTTCGGCATCAGTCGTCGGGCGCCTTTTGGATTGCGACGCCAACCGTCGAAAAAAACGAAAAGAAAAAAAACGTTCCTTCTCTGCCTTGTATTCCGCCTTGTTATACACCAGCCATTGGCCTCGAGTAAGCAATCTCAAGGCTGTGAGTATCTACTACTGTCATGGCGACAATCCCCTCTGGTCTACCTAAACGCTCCTTTGCAAACGTAAGTGTCCTGCGCAGTCCCCTTCTCAGACGCCGTCTGTCATTGGGAGGCCCTGACGACTGACCAATAACCTTCATACACGCAGATAGCTGCGTCTGTAGCGACAGAAAACCCCTCCGCTCCATCCACAAGCCGATCGACGATGCAGCCAAAGGATCACTCAGCTGCCGATATAGTATCGCCCACTGGCGAGTCCACAGAGTCTCCGCCCCCAGCCATCTCATTGCCCCAGTCGGTGAACCCAATACCAACGGACATTCCCGGGGCCATGGAGAAAGTTGTGGAGTCTTTAGATGACCTCAGACTTGGATCAAATGTTCCAAGTCTGGTGGTTGATGGTAGCAACTCTTCTGCTGTCGCCCGATCGCAGGCTGTCTTCAGCCGGGCTAGCGGCTCGGACGACTCTCAAAAGGCCGATTCCAGCTCGGAACTGGGCACCAAGCCGCCCAGTCTAGACGGGAAAAGCATAACTTCTGGCACTACTTTTGCCCTTGACGAGAAAGAGTCTCTCCGTCCGGATGACAGCGCCAGTGTCAAGGCTGCTGCCGAGGATGACGATTCTTTCTCGATCCGGGGATCTCTGATTGCTGGCTCTCGCATGAGTTCAGATTTTGCCGCGAGAGCGAGAGGTATTCAGCTTGGAGACATGCCAGATCGGCGATTGGCGCAACCAGTGGCTGGAGCTCACGGAATTGGCATCCTTACACCTCAGAGCACATCGTCTGAGCAGCCAGCACAGAACCCATTGCGAAGTGCAAGTGGCTCATCAGATGCTTTAAATGTCATTTACAGACAAGCCCCCGATGATAAACTACTAGAAGCTTTGGCGGCTCCGAGAGACCGACTTTTCCTCCTAAGATTGGAGAAGGATGTCATCGACTTTGTCCAAGATTCCAAGCAAGTCAGCCCTTTTTTCTCATTTTGAAAACTTGAGCTAACGTATAGCGTAGGGAGCCATACATGGACCTTCCTCCATCGAACTCGTTTTGTAGAATGCTGACCCATAAACTGGCTGACTACTACCACATGACGCATTCTTATGAGCCGCATATTGGCTCTGTTCGTATCTTTAGGACACCCTTCTGCCGAGTGCCACTCTCGCTAGCAACAATGATACCTCAAACAACTGTTTCAACTAGCAGCACCCCTCCGCCAGCAGTCCCACCAAGGAAGATTATGCGCCGCGGACAAGATGAAGAGGGGGGTGGCGCCAGTGCTGGGGCGTCCAAGCCTACTTCTGAGAATGGAAGCGATTCCAAGGACAAACTGCCGCTGGCCAGTCAAAAGTATGTTGCGAGCGTCACAGGAAAAAAAAGGAGAAGAAACATGGCAGATCATTAATCCTTTAATAGGTTGTCCCGAGAAGAACGAGAAGAGATGTACAAGCTGGCTAGGCAGCGGATTTTTGGAAGCTCGGAAGATACAACATCTGGTAAGCGGCTTGCACGCTCGATTGCACCGAAATTTGTCTGCTAATACTCTTCATCAGAGATTGACGGCGAATATGGCATCTCCCGGACAAGCTCAGTTTCTGCCAACAACAGATCAACTACCAGCAAAAAGGGAAAGCCACCTAAACAGCGGCGTGATGATACCGACGGCTTTGATTCTAGACGCTTGTACACGCCTTATTGGGGGCCCCAACAGCAAACATGGGTGTCACAGCCACCTAGCCAGTTCGTCCCCCCCGCGAACGGGCAGCAGTTTACTCCGCAACCTGTTCCATCGTACCCTGCTCAGGTGGCACCCATGTATGGCCAGCAACCTGGATATCCCGCCGTGCAAGGAATGGTGTCGAATGCAGGTCCGCCTTATCCAACCCCACCTCAGGTATGTGTAATTATGTTTCAATGCTTACTGATGGTTCCGAAACTGATGTCTGATACCAGCAATATGCGCCGCAGCCCGTACAGCAACGATTTCCCCCGAGTGGAAGCCCAATGACAGCTTACGGCTCGCCGATTCTCCCGGGAGCTCCTCCGCCGCCGAACTGGCAACCCGGTTACAATCCGGCTCTCTATCCGCCTAGAGGCCCTACGCCCAGCGGCCCTCCTTCACAGAACGGTATTCCGTATGCATTCGGGCAGCTACCTGCGAATTCCAACCCTCACGACCCCAAGAGTCAGCATCCAATTCCAGGAAGCTACAATAGGAACCACGCTTTCAACCCCAAGACTCAGTCTTTTGTGCCGGGATCGAACGGCATGCCACCGCCGATGCAGCCGCTCCACCCGCCGTTCACGGCCCCGGGCTCTCACCACAGCAGCCCGCAGATTGGGACCCCCCATCTGGCCTATGGTGGATATCCATCGGCCATGCCCCCTCATCCCTATGCCGGCGGATACAACATGGCCCGGCAGGGTTCGAACAATTCCATTGCCGCATATCACACTCCGCCCCCTATAGTCGCGCCGCCCCACGTTCAGCACATGCCAACCATGCAAAACCTGCAGCATATACCACCTCCCCAGCATATACCCCAGAGCCAGCAGGCGCATGCCCTGGGACGAGCAAACGCCCCCCAGGGACCGAATCAAATGTTTAGTAGTAGTCATTTACCCACGTACGGTAATCCTGCCTCGTTGCCGCAGAAGCCGGCCACTGGAATTTAATGAGCATCATACGGCGTTCACCCGCAAACGAGAAAGCGTCTACTCTTTTCTTGTATGACTTTTGTTTTTTTCACCTCTTTCCGTGTACCTAGGGTACCGTCTTTTTTTCTAATACTTTGTTGTATTGGAACACTGGGTAGTCTTTTTTTACCAAATCTCTAGCATTTCTATAGACTTTTATGGAGCAATCGAGATAATGATCCCGTGCCATTCACCTTGAACTGATGCATATGCCTTGTTGATAACGAACAACTTTATCTGGTGTAAAGGAGCGACACTCCATGACAATTGACTTGGGCTATAGCAGCAAAATGATGATTTTCTTGGTTTTACACGCATATTCCATGATGCCCAACTTTTCCTCTAAACACCAGCAGATCTCCAGTCAAATACTACCATGTAAATCCCCCTCACACCTCACATTTCTCCACAAAGCAGCAGTCTCACTCCTTCACGTCACTCCTCAGAATCCCCATGACGCACTCATCCAGCACCTCGCCGTCCTTTTCCAAAGCCCCTCTCCGCACACCCTCCAGAGTGAATCCGCATTTCCTCAAGACATTCTTGCTCGCCTCGTTCCTCGCATACGCCATGGCCTCAATCCTGTTGAGCCGCGGCCACGTCTTAAACGCCCACGGCACAACGGCCCTGGCAAACTCCGTCGCATAGCCCTTGCCCCACGCCGACGGGGTGAACCAGTATCCGAGCTCCCACGTGCGGTAGTACACGTCGCCCTTGGACTCGAGGCCCGCGCCACCAATGAGGAGCCGGCTCAGGGGAGTCGTTGTGGCCGGCGTTTGGCTTGACCAAGACGGCCATGGCGTGCGGGTAGCCTTGCTCGGAGAAGACAAAGTTGGCGAGGTAGTTGTCCGCGTCGGCCAGCGTGTAGGGCATGGGGAAGCGGTCTCGCAGGTTGGGCGTGATGGAGGGGAAGTTGGCGGCTGCGGCGAGCGCGGGGGCGTCTGATGGGTGCCAGCGGCGGATGACGAGGTTTGCCGTCTCGAGGAGGATTGTGCCGGGCTCGTTGCTGGGGGGAGAGGGAGACGAGAGGACTCTGTCGGGGGCCATTTTGCCTGCTGGTTTCTTATGTGGCGGGATCACATTGATGTGTAGGAGATTGAGTTTTGAAGAGAGAAGGAAGGGGGATGAGGGGGGCCATATATAGGCAGATTGGGACGTGGTCATGGTTGTGAGGTTGGATGATTCAAGTCTTGATTAGGGGGGGGTTGAGCCGATGAGTCAAAGGAGGATGCGCGCTAAGTAACTCACCGTCAAACAACAAGAGTTCACATGATAATAAGCACCCCTGGGAGTCATGCCGAATGAAAAAAACATGTATAGCTGCGCTGCGTTTCAATTATTTATTTTTCTTTTAGTCAAGTCACGGCTGGTTTTTCTGAGCCGCGCTGTCTCATATATGGCAACATCATGACGCATCTCAACCCGAAATCGGTGGTCCTCCTCGATTAAGCTCCGTTGCGGTAAACCTGCGCTCCTTGGTTTCTAAACATGATTGTATCCCTCCGTTGCAGCAGCATGAGCGACCGATTCAAGGCCTGCTCGCTGTAGCCCTTGCCTTCCACCATTTCTCTTCGCAGTGTGGCTAGACTGGTGCTCCATCCGATGGGCAGTCGCCGCTTCAGCTCAGCCTCGAGGCGGCTCACTTCGTCATTCATTTCACGGCTGCCCTGGTTGCTGCCCTGGTTGACTGCATCCATGGTAGAGCAAAGGAAGAGGCGGATGGCCTCGTCGACATGTGCCTCCGTGGCAATTGGCGAGAGGGTGAGTTTGGCGAGCGATTCTGTGATGCGGACAATGGCTTCGAGTTGACGGACGGTGATGGGGATGGAGGATCGTGTGTTGGCCTCAATCTCGGCGGCGTGCACTTGACGTCGGATGGAGACAAAGTGAGAGGACAGCATCTCGGCGGCCTCGGGGCTGAGTCGAGGAGCGCATCGTCTAAAGTAAACATGTTAGCCAAAATGATTGCATAAACCAACGGGAAGAAAAGGAACAAGACATACGTTTTGCAGTAGGTAATGTATCGTCGCATCTTCTGCACGGGAATCTCAGACTCGGCTACATCCTCGGCACCGCGGCCATCCATATGAATGCCCATGACGTGCTTGGCCATCCTCTCATCCTTCTCTCGGCTGTGGTCGTCCTTGACAATGAAGATCATGTCAAAACGAGAGAGAATGGTTGTCTGGAAGTCAATGTTCTCTCCGGGCGTCTTCATGTCGTCGTAACGTCCGAAAATGGGGTTAGCAGCCGCAAGAACAGACGTCCTGGCGTTGAGAATCGTGGTGATGCCGGCCTTGGCAATGGATATTGTTTGCTGTTCCATGGCTTCGTGAATGGCCACTCGGTCCTCGTCTCGCATCTTGTCAAACTCATCAATGCACACAACACCACCGTCAGCGAGCACCATGGCACCACCTTCCAGATAAAATTCTCTTGTTGACTGATCACGCTGAACAGAGGCCGTCAGACCAGCCGCTGATGAACCTTTTCCGGATGTGTAGATGGAAATCGGAGCTGCCTTCTCAACAAACTTTAGGAGTTGCGACTTTGCAGTACCAGGGTCACCAAGAAGCAGCACATTGATGTCACCTCTTAGTCTCATGCCGTCGGGCAAAATCTTCTTTGATCCGCCGAGAAGCAGGCAGAGAATGGCCTTTTTGATGTCTCGGTTGCCATAGATGGACGGGGCAATGCAATCTGCCATGATGTTGTACAGGTCTGGCCGTCTGCTCAACTCTAGGAACTCTTGTTCCTCTTCTTCTGAAAATGTAGCGTTTCCCTTGGCGGCTTGGTCAATGTCTGTTTGGATTCCCACGGCTCTGAGGTATGGTGTTCGAATAGCAACTGCGCCTCCCGTTGACGAGTTTTTGGACGCCTTATTCTGATAAATGGAAAAGATGCCCATCACAGTACACCGAGAGCCAGGGACCACTCGGTTTGTTAGATATCTGTCAGCGGTGATGAGCACATGGCGAGGCAGCTCTCCCACAGGAACCTGATCGGGGGCCTCCTGAAGCTTAATAACCTGCTGATCAACGAAGCGACACTTCTCATGCAGGACAAAGTAGGGATCTAGCGGACAAGTCGGCGTAGGATCCTTGGGAAGACGCTTCCGCCCACATTGTCTAGGCAGTGTGACTCCTGTGAAGCCGCCGAGGATAGGAAGCACTTGGGAATGGCTGCAGTTTCTGCACTGAATGTTTAGCTCGGTGGCTTTTGAGGACATGACGGAAGCTCCAATCACAATGCCCGGCACGCGGACCATTCGGGCGATTGTCATGGAATCGAGATTGCGAATCGACACATCGTCGGCATCGGAATGCAGCAGAAGCTGGTGGTCGGGGAGGTCGACGGTTTTCTCGTGGGGAAACACAATTCGGTGTGTGCATTTCTTCAATGCTGCCTCGAACTAAACAATTGATTCTTTGTCAACTCTGCTCGCCTTGACGACAGTTTAGGGGACTACTCACGAGAGGAATAATCTCGGCAGGCTCTGACACCAGCCTATGTGCAAGCTCTTCATTGAAGCTGATTAGATCCTTAATATCGATATCGCAGTAGAACTTTTTCAACAGCGCATTTTCTCTCAGCTGGTCTCTGTACACACAAGATCAGTCAGTCAGGGGATTCCTCGTGTCTTTGGAGGGCAGCTGTGCCGTTACCGGTAGACAAAGTTGTTGTCGAGGCGGAAATCCAGGATGAATGTTTCCAGCTGGGACTGCAGCTGCAGCCGAGTGTCGTCGACATCGCCAAAGTTGGACTCGTACACCCGAGCCGAGTACACAGACTGACGATCCATGATGTGATGCTATGCTCGCTGTGACAAGCCAAATTGTGTCAGACAGGGAGCAGATTTCGAACAGGCAGGCTGTTTTATCGAGGTGATGCTTCAACTCAACCCAAGCTGCTGGGTACAAACCTGAAGGGTTGGCGGGGCAAATCTGGCTACAGGGCACTCGACGCGCCTGGAAAAGAGACGCGAAACACGCGTTTAGTGGTTGCAGCAGGGTCGTGCCACGGCTGGAAACGGCCTAGCGCGCTCTTCGCTTCAGGGACTGTATCACGTGTGTTTCGGCAGAATGTCGGGTCAGAAGTACAGGCCAATGTATATAGCTTGGCTGCGGATTGCTGACGGCATGCGACTTGCAGCTGTTGGCAGCTTGGCGAATGGACAGTCGTCAACTCTCTCTTTGATTTTGACCGGCAGCTCGACGCTTAATCCTGCTGACGATTCTCTTGCTTTCTGTCTGTTTAATCCTAATCCGGCGTCTATTCTTTTCCAATCCTTATTTGCTAGCGATGATACCCCGATAGTCCCTTCTAATACTCCGTACACACCCTGGACCTGGAGATCCGAAGTTGGCAGCATTGCTTTCGTCGTCTTGCTCAGCCACAGCCAAATCCGAGCTTCCTCTCGCAATCGTCCACGAACCATTGCAACCAGCCATGTATTCCACTCCCAGTGCCGGCAGATCTGTCGATAATCTGGCCCCATTGTCTCCTGGAGGCCGAGCCGACTATCCTTTCCATAGGTGGGCACTCTTTTTCTGAGCTTCGCGGGGGAAGCTATCCGGTAGCTGACGGCAATGCAGCGGTCGAATAGGCCAAGGCCATCAGCGGCCGCACTCGAGACGCAGCTCCGTAGCCAGCTCAATCCATTCGATAGGAGGAACTTTGGATACATCGCTGAGCGGCGGCTCCTCTGCTGTATACGAATCTGGACAGAATGGTTTGTTGGGCCGCATTCGACCAAGATAGCGCTAGCTAATTGAGGCGCCCATAGCCATCTCGACGTTGCTGCAGCCCCCTATTGTCCGAACAGGCCTCCAGCCTCATACATCAGCGCCAGCCTCGAGTTCTCACAAGCCGCCCACCGCAAGGGACATCCCGCCCGTTACATTGACCAACATACCCCGGGTTGACCCCGAGGAATTTGCGCCCTACCTCTCTCAGATTGGTGCTCTGTACGAGCAGCTTCGCCGTGTCAAGGAAAACGAGGAGGAGGAGAATGCCAATCGACGAGGTAGCAGACAAGACGAGCAGGCCGAAAGTACCAGCGATGGGCTCTTGCGGCCGGGTGCTAGAGGTCGTCTTCCTCGGAAGGGTTCTACGGCCTCCCTGTCCTCTGTGACTTCGGTAGACACTATTAGCTCTTTGCGGAGACCATCGGCGCTCAGCCGCAAGGCCGCACAAGGACCTCCTCCGTTGTCAACCATCCCCACAGTGTATTTTGACGATGACTTTCATCTCGAGAACCCCCGGACTTTTGATGTTGTAAGCGAACGCTCCGAGGTCATACAGAAGCATAAAGATGAGGGAAACGGGAATGCTGTGGCGCCAAGGAAAACACTGGCAACGAATGCCATCCTGCAAGAGAAACTCTCCTGGTACATGGATACTATTGAAATTCACCTCATCAACTCCATCTCAACCGCCTCGACCACGTTCTTCACGGCACTTGGATCCCTCAAGGAGCTCCACTCTGAAGCAGCGGACTCGGTACAGCGAATCAAGGCTCTGAGAAAGGAACTGGAAGCTTTAGATGAGAGAGTGGCCGCAAACGGCTTGATGATGGTTCAAAAACAACGACGGCAGGAAAACCTCCGACAGCTCAGCGACGCCATTTGGCAGTTGAGATTGATTACCGAGGGGGTGGCTAACTGTGAGTCTCTCGTTGATGCTGGAGAGGTGGAAAAGGCACTGGCCAGCATCGACTCGCTGGAATTGTTGATAGCGGGCGAACGCGAGGAATCTGGTGAGCGGGCTGATATGCCTCGATTGAGAGATCTAAGGTCTGCCTCGGTTCTACAGGGGGTTAATTCGGATCTCACTCAACTTCGATTTCGCATCGGCAAGGCATACGAATCCCAGTTCTCATCCATGCTTTCATCCGACATTCGTCGGCATTTTGAAACTTTCACAACATCCGACGTCCTTCTTCGATGGAGCAACGCAGCACCGAAAAGGGGCAACTACCCTAGGTCGCCGTCTATATTCCCCACGTATTTGGCGGGTACAGACGAATTGAAAGCACAGTTATTGCCAGTAATGACTGGTTTGCATCGCGCAAAGCATGTTGCGGTTGCTGCAACCGCGTATCGCGAGGAGATTCTCCGTGAAATCAGGAACTTGATCCGCCGACCGCTCCCAAGTTCCAATGACGACGACAACATGTCCATGATGTCGGTTTCTACCGCAAGCGGAGGTAGACACTTGTCGAGCCAGGAAAAGTCTGCGAATCTGGCTCGCAATCTACGGTCATTGGATCCAGAAGATGCAGAAGGACTCCTGATAAAGATATACACTGGTGTGACAGAGACGTTGAGGCGCGTGTCGACCCAAGTCAAGGTTTTACTCGATATTGCCAGCTCGCTTTCTGATCAGCCCAATGGCGATGGACTCAAATCGCCGCCGATTCGATCTCCCTTGCCTAGCCCTCGGTATGATCGGTCAATGAGCAACCCACAGCAGCCATCCGCGTTTGCCATTCAGGAAGAGCTTCATAAAGCCATTGATCTAGGAAACCTGCTCGCGCAAGCTGTCGATCTGGCTAACGAAAAGATTGTCAAGATTCTCAAGGTTCGCTCAGAGCAAGCCATCCATCTCCCGCTCGACTTGTTTTTGCGATATTTCAACCTCAACTTGTTCTTTACATACGAATGCGAAGCGATATCTGGAAGAAGCTGCTCTACCCTGAAAACTGTGGTTAACAACCACATCAAGGAGTTTGTACAAAAATATCGTGACGCCGAAATGCAGAAGCTTGCCCAGGGGATGGAATCAGACCAATGGGGTGCTAGGGACTTTACAGACGACAACACCCTGCTCTTGAATCAGATCCTCGAGTGCAGTACCCATGACATTGAAGCTTGGACCGAGAACAGCAGGATATGGATTCCTTTCGAGAGTTCAAAGAAACTGAGTTCGGATGTTGGCTCGTCGGAAGCAAACGGTGCTGGCAAAGAAAAGGTTCGAAACGCAATCATCGAGTCGGAGAAATTCGTGCTTCCGAATTCTGCCGTGCTATGCCTTGATGGTATGGGAGATTTCCTGCAGTTGATTGCCGGAATCCCATCCATGACGGCGGATATTGCAACGTCTTTGGTAGCTTACCTGCAGCTCTTCAATTCCCGATGCTTTCAACTCATCCTGGGAGCTGGTGCTACTCGATCGGCCGGCTTGAAGAATATCACAACGAGACACTTGGCTCTTGCGTCTCAGGCTTTGGCATTCATGGCTACCTTGATTCCTCACGTGAGAGAGTATGTTCGTCGTCAGGCGGGCTCCGGTGCCAATGTCTCCAACCTGATGGGCGAGTTTGATAAAATTCGACGATTGTTTCAAGAGCACCAAGACAACATCCATCAAAAACTGATTGAAATTATGAGTGGCCGTGCTGTTAATCATGCAAAGAGCATTCGAGCCATCAACTGGGACTCTGACACTTCCGAGGGGCCACACTCGTACATTGAGATGCTCGTCAAAGAGACAACAACGTTGCACCGTGTCCTGACCAAGCATCTTCCCGAAACGTCCATCCAGCTCATCATGGTGCCCGTATTTGCAAGTTACAAAACCCAGCTCGGAGATGCCTTGCGGCAAGCAGCCGTAACAACAAAGGCTGGCCAAAGGCGGTAAGTGATGCCATTGAACATGCGAGTGTTTTTCTTCCTAACACATCTTTCTAGCATGATGCAAGACGTAGACGTCTTTAGTGACAAGTTGCTAAGGATTGACGGGTTTGGCGATGCCGGTGAATTCCTCGCCAATATTGTCAGGTCAAAGAAGGTTGAGGAGGATTCATCTACTGCAACGTCAACTGCAACTGCAACTGCAACTGCAACTAATGGAACGGGCGACTCCAAGACAGAGGAGAAGGCTGAATCGGAATCGAAGAAATCCTCAGAAGAGTCACCAAAGGAGTGAGAAAATCACTTGAGTCTATATATACATCTTTTATCGGATGGCTTTTGCTTTACGACAGACGCGGGATCATTAGATGGGAGTTTCTGGTTGCTTTTCTTGGTTCATCTTGTTGGATTTGTATATTACGATTGTACAAAGCGAAGAAGCGACGCATGGCTATCCGCGTCGTGTCCATATAATGATGTGGGGGAGAAGTGATCTGAATCATCGCCCTCTCTCTATACTACATTACTTATTACACGGAGTTTTGACGCTTGGAGACGGCGATTACACCATGGCACCTTTGACAAGACGGAAGTTCTGCGACGCTTCCAAAGGGCATTCCGGCTAGTCATTTCAAAAGAACCGCTAGAATATTTTTCTTCTTTCTGTTTGTCAGTACAGTGCAAGTTTTGTTTTCTTCTTTTTGCATTGCTGGTGAGAAGCGCGAGCAGCCGAGTAACGGCGCAAAACCTTTACGCCTCTGCAATCATCTCCCACGTGCAAAACAAAAAAAAAACAATAGAGAAGCAGTTTCTTTTTTATTTTGTCTTGTTTTCGGGGTTTGTTCCGTTTATCCACACACACATGTGGCGCTTGTCAAGTTTAAAATAGTGAGTCGAAAGGTAGACGCCATTCGGGGTCCCTTTTTTCTTCGCACGAGTTTTTTTTCTTTCGATTTTAGCCGTTCTCCGGTATACAGGGAAGAATAAGGGAAGCCCTAAAGTTGCTCTTTTTGTGCGTGGCTTCACCAGAATGACGGATGTGAAGATCAGATAAAAGCTGCTGGGTTGAATTTTCTTCGTCATGACAAGGTGGCGAAACGGCTTAGTTCCTATATAGCACCCCCCATAAAAAGCCCGACATTCTCGGCGATTCTTCCATTCATTCTTCCAAATTTTCTTCTTTCGCCTCCGGGGAAAAAAAGCAGCATCGTCTCCTTTGGGCAACTTACGCCGTAGACTCGTTAGTGCACGAGTCGGTGTTGGTTTTGGTGCTGGTGTTGGTGGTGGCAGCTGGTTAAAAGCGCTGATAGTCTGGCTTTAAAGTAGTGATGGAAGAAGAGGAAAAAAACGTCTCTTAGCGTCAGGGCGGTTCACACTAATAAAAGTGCTCTCTCTGTCATGAGTAAGTGGTCATTTAAACGCCGAGGCAAAAGAGGGAAAGAAATCGCGTGCTTCTCTACTTCGGGTGGCGTGGTCGACACGCTGTGTAAGAGTAAATGGTTGGCATGCTGTGTAAGAGTAAAAGTCTCAAATCACTCAGAATCACAGGAGCAGAAATCATGATTTGAATCAAATGTCCACATTGCCGTTTCTATATCTATCCAGAATCTGTATATAAAGTATAAATATATACAACAAGAAAAAAAGGGGGTATTCATGAAGTGAAGAAAAAAAAAAGTTGTAAAAAGGTCATGGTAAAAGAGTGTGTGAAGCGCCTCGGTGGGCGGTATAAGTTGAAATGAGTGCCAGCCTCTGGCTCTCCTCCTCTTACTCTAGGTAAGAAGAAGGAAAGACCAAAATCTGTAAGAAGTGAATGGCTGTGCTCGCAACCAAGTTTGTCCTTTTTTTTCCCGTGCAAAACCTATGCCCAGTAACCCGTATCCCATATCATCAAATGATAAGTTTTTTGCATTTCATCATAGCGTCATGAGTGACCTGGTGCTCAGCACCAAGGGGAGCCAGAAGCTCCCCAAGAGTCAAACCAAGAAAAAAGGAAAAAAGTCTGAATATACAGCTATTTACTGCTCCTCAGTGAAGGTGTGAGCAATGGAGCCAGAGCCAAGAGTGGTGATGAGGTCGCTCTCCATGGTAGCCTTGGTCTGAATGTCATCAGGGAGGTAGTAGGCGTTGTTGCAAGGGAAGTTGACGCAGCCAGACATGGGCTCATGGGACTCGGCAGGGAACATGAGCTTGACGTTGTCCTTGTCGTTGGGGTCAACGATGGCGGAGACGTCAAAGTAGGTCAGTCCGTGCCAGCTGCCGAAGTTGACCTCACCGAGCATGCCGGGGACGTTGGCAGCACCCTCCTTGACAGCGTAGAAGTTGCCCTGCCAGGTATCAGGGAAGGTAACAGTGGTGTTGGTCGTGCCGTCGACGGTGACAGCGGGAAGGTCAGCGTTGCCAGGGTTGCAGGTGAAGTAGATGGTGCGCTGAACGTCGTCCAGAGTCCAAAAGGTGATGGTGGCAGCGGAAGAGAGAGCCGCGGAGGCGATGAAGGTAGCAACAGAAGTAGCGAAACGCATTTTGAATGTTTGTTTGGGGGTTTTTTTTTTGCTTTGAGAAGCTGAAGAAAGAGTGTTGTGTATAATGTGACGGGCCTTGCCGTTATACTCTGCTTTCCAGAAGGAGTGAAAAGGTGTAAAGTACACAAGAATGAATGATAGTCCGAAGACAAGTGAAATGAACAGTGATGGTGATATCTTGACAAGATTTCCTGTGAGCAAGGAAGGGAGGAAGCCGTCCTCTTTATAATTACTCAAATCAGAGAGCCAAGAGGGCTCGTCGGCCAAGCATACGCGTGGCAAAGGGTCGTCTGGTGGGGAGCAGAACACAGCCGGCACTCTTCTCTCCCCTCTTTGTCCCCCCTGTGGGCGCCTATCGTGGGTCGTTCAACGAGACCGACAAGCCCAAAAGCTATTTTAGTGCCTGCATGCTTGACCGTGAAAAAGCTTTCCATGTGCATAGAGGACAGCGTCTAATGCAGGCACCATTTCTTAGCCAGCGGTGGTGCTGGCGAGTGGTGTGGATGGAAGCGGTAGCATGCTAGGAACCCGGAAATCGAAGCCGTTGGACACCCTTGCTCTCCACGCCACAATGGATTACGGTGGGCTCGTATGTAAAGACGTGAGCTTCGGGACCCCATTGCGCGGCGGGTGGGCCTGGGCCTGTCTCTGTTCAGAAGAGAGAAAAAGTGCGACTTGAACAAGACGACGAGACGAATTGCGACTAGCAAGACTGGTCACCGAGACTGGCCTTGTGCTGGCGCATTTTGAAACGAATGGCGTCCATTATCAGCCACTTCTCGACATCCCACATGAGTAAAAAGAGGGCCGCCGATGGACGTAATCCGAGTCGAATGGGAACCGCAGCGCTGTTGCACGTTACAGTTGCCGCTGCGCTCGTTCCCCTCACCTCGCGATGCACGTCGCCCGGCCACGGACGCCTTGCGGGAAAGCATAATCGAATGTTTTCGCAAACGGCGCGGATACTCCAATGAGAGCAGGAGAAGAAACTCTCGTCGATTGTGTATCAGAGCTTGTCAGCAAGCGGCAGACCAAGATGGTGTGTGCAGCGTAAGGCCGCAAATTCAAAACCAGCGGCACTGTGTTGTCACTGGCTGGGAGGGACGGGTTCCTGGACCGGATTCAGAGTCCAGAGCCGAGCATAAGACTTAAAGTTCGGCGCTCGCAGGTACTTGTCGATGGTGTTCATTTCGTAGTCGACTCTCCGCTTCATCGCCACCCAAATGCAGAGGCCGATACCTCGAGTCCGAGTACCGTCCCGACCCAGCCCAACGCTTGCAATTGGTCCAGAGGGTGCCCGACGGCTTGGGGAACCGTCTTTTCTAGCTGCATAACGGCCGGGACCCGGGGCCGTGACTCCATTGGTCGGTGCCTGGCAGGAATCCATGTGGCCTGCCCTGACAGGTCGCCGGACCGGCGGGTGGATCGTGAGAATTCTCCTGTCGTGCCTCTCCGCTGCCTCCGAGCAAAAGCCTGTGTCGAGCCAGTCGCAGAAAGTTGCACGAGGCCTCTTGGCGAGGGGGACTGCAGTGCGCAGTCTGGCTGATGACGATAGTTGCGTCGGTGGCGGAAAGGGAATCACTGTACAGATGCTTCAAGGAAAGAAGAGCAACTGGTTCGGCACTCTACAGTATGCCAATCGTTCATCCATCAGGCTCGGTTGAGATCGTGCGCACGGCCTCTCACGAGTGTGTGTCCCCTGCGTAAATAGCTCGCGACTAAGGCAGTGGATTGGGCACCATTGAGCAATTCTCCTCATCCCCGCCGAGGAGGGCTGAGTCCGTGGTCCTTTTTGCCTCTGCGCCTTGCAGGGTTTCCTTCCTTGGGGCATCCGATGCTTCGATCCGTCCTGGGAACCCAGCCAATCCTTGTCACCAAGAATGCAGGGCGCAGGGATGTTGCAACCACCTGCAAACCTGCTTGCGCAAGCTTCTCATGAGTCGCAAGGAACGACCACAAGAGGTGGGACCTGAAAAATCCTCAAAGGCTCCATCCACTCCACGAGCAGCAGGGAGGTTCCATGTGATTCCCTCCCTCCCGCTGCCTTCCGCCTCCAGAAACAATCGCGATTTCTCCTCGATGCGTGGGCCCATTGTCACGATCTCAACGCCAATATCACATCCAACCAAGAATCACTCTGGGCTGCACGTAAACCATGCCATCAATATTGTGCGGGAGGCCGACAATAGCCTGTATTATACGGACACCATTGCGCTCAATGCAACGCTGCAAGCCACGTAGAGGCGCATTGGTTCGACATCAATAGTAGCACATTGTTAGTCAACACGGCTCTTGGCTGCAGAGCTGATTCGACATGTTCACCCGTGTGCTTGATGATGCAACCCTTCCATAATCCAATACTGGCGGTGGGGCTTCTGGAGAGACCAAAGGCACACCGTGTTGGAAACATTTGGAGCCTTTTGCGAAAGCAACTTTGACGAGAGGGCATACCCAATGTGTACGCCCAACACATGTGCCGCATACCAAGACCCGTGGCTCAGTAACAATGAGACTTGGCAACGGCTGAATAGCCTTTAAGAAGCCAGGGTTTGCGTGGCAACTGACAACTGGTTCTTTGGAAGCCCTCCAGATCCCCATTTCGTGTCAGAAACTGGTAAGCATGAGGACCATTACAGCGTTCACCATTCACACGGTGAGGGGTTCCTCTTGGGAGAATTCCAGAACTTTTTTTCTCAAATGGACGGCAAACATGGAATGGGTTAAACTGCTTGACCTCCGCCCGAGAATATCAGAATGGCCCAGTTATCCCTCACTAAACGTGGACATGATTGCCTGATACGGTAAATGTAAACTTGCCTCTGTATGTAGTGTAAGATAGCTCGGGCCGAGTTCTGATATTTTTGCCAAAGCCAACCCAAAGCTGGGTTAACTGGCAGAGGGCAACTTGGCCAACCCCAAGAGGAAATCCGAAAAAAAAATATGCTCAAAAATTCCCTTCATTGTAAACGCCGTAGCAGATCCAACAGTCTAGGCTATTCGGAAAGCCCGCACAGTGGCGAGTTTGGGCCGTAAAGCAAAGCCCGAGCTTTTGCCCTGCCTGTTCTATCGATTGACGGCCATCGGCCCTCGGTGGGAATGGGCCGGGTTAGCAGGTGGAAATGCGTCTGCGTGTCTTTGGGCTTGGCCAAGACGAGAGGGCAGCTAGTGCAATTGGGCCGTGAAACAATAGTCTTGTTGACTAACGAGGTGCTTCAGAGACGTGGTGAGAGCGCACCACCTGGGATGTCAAAGTTGGGGCCGCATGAGCCATTAAGGCGTCGGTCAGGCAAGAGTTGGAATTTGAACGGATGCACAGCGCCAACACATGCAAAACCGGTGAGTGAGTACATCGCACAAGCACAGATGTCTGTGAAACTTGGAGAAGCATCAACGAATGCGAATCAAAGAAGAGGACGACGTGCCAGATAAAGGCATGGCATGGGTGTGACGAGGGTCATCAAGGTGCACATTATGCAAAGGCCATGGACGATGGTCCCTCGACATGAGGAGGTCCAGCGATTTCTTCGTCGTTGAGACTTGCATTATGATTCTACCTATGGGGAGCCATTTGGTTAGATTTGGTTGATAAGTGGAAGGGGAGTAAAGTAAATTGAACCTCCTCGAGGCTTACTGCGCTTCAGCCATGACAGGCATCGTACCACTATCGTCCCTCACTGCTCCCTCGTTCACAGGGCGCAGGAACGTAGGACAAGTTGCATATTTTCTCCAAAAGGATGCATTTGCATGTGACGGTCATGGACGTGGCGTAAGAGGTGAAACTATAGCGGAAAGGGCTGAGGCAGATTCTCTGCACTTGATAGTGAGGGGGGATTAGTTGGCCATTCCGTCGAGGGAAGACGAAGCACAAAGCACGTGGTGTTGAGAATATGTATAGTGCTTACTCATGTTTCTTTCGGATAGCACTGTGTTTTGATGTGGCGATAAGCAGCGTTATACAGTGTCAATCATCCAAGGTACTACGCCTCTCCTTCCTCACGATGCCACTTCAAACTCTCTCGACTTTCAGATTCTTGCACATCAACTTTGTATGTGAAATCCAAGTACGGAGGTAAATCTCCATGCGGGACATATGCTTGAGGCTGCATCCAACTTACCAACATGCATCTAGATGCACACATCATCACTCCGAGCTGCATGCCATTCATTCACATGCAAGGACATGCACAGCCAGCCGTGAAAGCCACCATTCTTCCATCAGCCATCATTTCTCCCGCCAGCCATCATTTCTCCCGCCAGCCATCATCCTATTTCTATTGGACCTATTTTTAGCCTGTAGCTCTGAGAGTTTCTTGCCTTGTCTGGTGGCAAACTCTCTCTGCGTTGCTTTCGGCTGCCCAGCTCAAGTAGTTGGTTCCGTTGCCGTCTATCCGCATTCCAGTCGGAACTCAATCTGCCAGCCGGAATCATATAGGCGACATCAGGTCGGCGCAAGGCTCCTTAACGCCTACAAGTCGGCGGATAAACGTATCACCATTGTCGAACTGCATTCAATTGGGCCAACAGCTGAGGTGATCAACGGGGACCGCATGGGACCGTCACGTTTGGTTAGCTTCTCTTCGGTTGCACCCATAGAGGATACCGGATTCGGCTTTCACTCTGCCGTACAATGGAGTATCGATTTATCGATTTGAAAATGGCGGCTTGCTTTCAGAATTTGCCCGAGACGGCTGTTCGATGTAGGCCATGTAACGTTGTGGTTGAGATGAGCCTCTGGTATCTTCAGATTCCCTCTTCCCGATAGCTGCTGCTATAGAAGGCATCGTGAACCGAATCATGAACCGTGTCTGAACAGATATTTGCCACAAGATGCTAGCGTGTTAGGCTGCTCCAGATACGTTCTTCTGACGTTTACCTTCAAGGGACTGGTTGACACGACGATGGCTACCGGGCTATCCATTTTGATGAGAAAATTTTTGCTTAGAGCAGTACGAAGTTGATGATGGCCTTGGCCAATGTGTGAATCCAAGACCAAGCTACATAGTTACGAAATATCACATTCTTACCAGCTAGCTGCAGAGCTTAGATGAAACTCTAACTTTGTTTACTAGATTCTTTTCCCTCTTGGGAGCCAGCCAGAAGCCACCAACGGTTCGGAAACTCGCAGCCTAACCAGATTCTCAACGTTTGCGTGACATCAGACCGTTAGCGGTCCAGTTATTTCCATGTCCAGCTCCATCTTGATACCGTTCGGAAATGAGGCGCTGATCCTCGAGTGCTTCGACACAAGTCAAACGAGCATCTCCCCCAGGCACATGGATGATACCCACTTGACGTTTTCGTAACACGTCTAATCCCAATTAGATTACTCTTTACTTTTCATGTTAGTTAGTTATCTCGTCTTGATCAATGCACCTCTTCATCGCACTAACACCATGTTTACGAGAAGTCATCACGCAGCCACGGACTAAGCTCCCAAGCTTCCCTCGATCCGGCGATGCTTCTCTTAGGCGACAGACGATTTCATGAAGCCTCTCCTCATGCGGCAAGATGCAGCAATTAAATGCTCAATCTGAATGCAGCCAGCATTCTGCGATTGACCCGCTGTTTCTCAACTACAAAGAGGCGCCTTGATCCCGCCATCGACTGGAATTCTTTCTTGCATCACAGCAACATTCTTTCGCTACAGTCTTGAGACGTACACTCGCTTACTGTTCAGGAGTCACATCTTCTTTGTCTTTTGTTGATAGCATCAACTCGTTTCCGCAACCATGCGTTTCATGCACATCTTGGCGTCCACCGCGGCGCTCACGTCTGCGATGTCGATCGCGGACTTGAACCAGCGGGATGAGCAGAGCGTTGACTCAAAGGCCGACGGCAACCTTGGCGCCCAGGCCAATGAGCCCAAGATTGATCCATCCACCATTGGAAACAAGGTTGACGCTTCCAAGTCGGAAGACAATAAGGATGATTCCAAGAAGGATGATCAAAAGTGGCAGGAGCCCAAGAAGGAGGAGCCCAAGAAGGAAGAGCCCAAGAAGGATGATCAGAATCAGAAGTGGGGTGGCAACCAGGACGAGCACAAGGATGAGGGCAACAAGGACGAGCATAAGTGGGATGACCACAAGGACGAGCCCAAGAAGGACGAGCACAAGTGGGATGACCACAAGGATGAGCACAAGGAGTACCCGCAGCCCGTCACTTACACCAAGGAGTACACCAAGGAGCACGCGTACCCCGTCACCAAGGAGTACACCAAAGAGTACGAGTACCCTGTCACTTACACCAAGGAGTACACTCATGAGCATGAGTACCCCGTTACCAAGGAGTATACCAAGGAGCACGAGTACACCTACACCAAGGAGTACCCCGTCACCTACACCAAGGAACACGAGTACACCTACACCAAGGAGCATGAGCAGACCTACACCACCACGGTCATCACCACTGATTACACCACCTTCTGTCCTGTAGGTTCCATCTCATGAACCACACAAATGAACAACTAGCTAACTCTCTCATCCCAGTCTCCTACCACCATTCCTGCTGGCAGCACCACTTATACTGTCACGGAGCCAACTACTCTGACCATTACCAGTGAGTATCCCCTAAACTCCGCTGGGGCCTCAGCAAACCATTCATTTCGGACAGCAGGACTATGATCCCACACAGAGCGCACAGCCTCGGTCAGCTCAAGCACAGCAGACGCATGATCCATGGGCAGGACTAAACGCATGGAAATAACGAGCAACGGTGCTGTTGGCAGTGTTTTCTGCCCAGTGAATACCGCGACGGTTGGTTGGATGATAATGTGAATACCTGGTTTGAAAAAAAAACACGCAGAAGAAACGGGAGTTTGAAGGAACATGCCATGCTGCAGGACGGAAACTGACGGGGGGAAGAGGGTGTAAAAGAGACGGGCAAAGGGATAGAAGTATGTATGCTGACGGCATCAATAATATGTTTCTCTCTTTTTTTTATTCTCTGTTCTTGGGTATAGATGGCAGCAATGTATTGCGAGAAATTCCAAACGGCTGGGCCAATGGTCTTGATACTTGATCCCTACCTAGTACTAATAGCTTGGCTGCCACTGTAATATATATATGCCTTGGTAGTTTTTGCACGAGCACAGGCACATAAAATAGGCAGTAAACAATATGCTGGACTATTCCCATGGTTTAAATGGAACAGCCCGATAACCGGACCAAGATGCCCCCAGGAAGAAAAAGGAGCTGTGAGGCTTGGGTCCGAAGTGGGAGAAATTGCGGAGTAGCCAAGCGAGCGTAGACCAAACTACTGTGCTTGGCCCTCCCCGCAAAAGACTCGGTCCCCCGGAATACTAATAGCCGGTGGGAGGCGTCTAATTCGACCGCTAGAGGGTGAGCCATAACAAGCAAAAAAAAAAAAAAGAGGTGTCCATTCGCTTGGCCTTTGAGGGGCGAACAAGGGGGTTTGGCATCCGCTTTTATGGGTTGAACGAGTAATTGATCCTTTTTTGGAGGCTGGACGATGGCTGAGATGGACGGTGGAGGATTGTTGGACTGGCTGGCACTCTGTATTCTGTATATGAGTGGTCTATGCCAATGCTAGCAGTGTATTGAATAGGTCCAGGCCTTGAATTGATGGAAATATCCGTCGGAAGGGAGCGTCGAATTGACGCTGTATTAATACCGCCCAGTGTCTGTAGATGCACTGGGGTCAGTATTAGGCTTCACTTTAGTGAGCGAGGCCCTGAAGAGTTAGCCATCGGACCGACGAGTTTAGCGGAGCAATGGAAGCCACCCCCGCAAGCAGCGTCGCTGTGGCTATATTATTAACCGACGGCCAATGGGGCATGTCCAAATACAATCCGTCGTCCAGGCTATCTAATCTATATCTAGGTAGCGACGACAACCGATAGGCGACGCGCGAGGACGGATCTTCTCCCCTTTCTTCATTCTCCATCTTTCATCTTTCATCTTTCATCTTTGGTTATCATCTGGTGGGGCATCCATTGCAGTTTTTGAAAACGGACGGATTCTGGCGATTGGATAGTTTCAATTGGCGTGCTTGCTTCTTCTTTTGGGGGGGGGGATTCGAGCTTGGGGAATCCCGTGACAACCGACCGGCTTCAGGGACGTCATTGGCATCGGCAGCTTGGCTCGTCGGCAGACACAAGAAGTTGTTCGATTTCAAGGACAAACAGGGAGAAGATGGTGCTCACGGGAAGCGACGTCGCGAAGCACAATGACGAAAAGTCATGTTGGGTGATTATTCATGTGAGTCGCTCACCTCGATTGCTGGTTTGGATGGGATGGACGGACGAGTGGAATTGGTGGATTGACACTGACTCTCTTTGATCTCCCATTAGGGCAAAGCATACGATGTCACAGAGTTCTTACCAGGTATTTCATGAAACAATCTCGGATGAAGCTTTGGGTTGTACTGACGTGGAATCTCAAAATCAGAGCACCCTGGAGGTGAAGAAATCATTCTCAAATATGCCGTATGCACACTCACTTTTGGACCCCCCTCATGTCATGCTTTACTGACATCAACATCCAGGGCAAGGACGCGACAGAAGAGTTTGACCCGATTCACCCCCGGGACACTCTCGACAAGTATCTCGACAAGTCGCTGCACCTAGGGCCCGTGGACATGTCCACCGTTGCCCAAGAGGCCAAGCGAGAGGACCCCGAGGAGGTTGAGCGGCAGAAGAGGATAGAGGAGATGCCGCTGCTGTCGGAATGCTTCAACCTGCACGATTTCGAGGCCATTGCGCGGAGGACCATGAAGAAGGGCGCGTGGGGATACTATTCCAGCGCAGCCGACGATGAGATTGTACGTCCTTGTTGTTGTTGTTGTTGTTGTTCCTCCTGCTCTCCATCTCCCAGCACAAGCTGATCCCCCTTCCCCCTTTAGACCCTGCGTGAGAACCACAGCGCCTACTCACAGAATCTGGTTCCGCCCCCAGATCCTCGTCGACGTCGCCAACATCGACCTGTCCACCACCATGCTCGGCACCAAAGTCGACGCCCCCTTCTACGTGACCGCCACGGCGCTGGGCAAGCTCGGCCACCCAGAGGGCGAGGTCCTGCTGACCCGCGCCGCCCACAAGCACAAGGTCATCCAGATGATCCCCACGCTGGCCTCGTGCTCCTTTGACGAGCTCGTCGACGCCCGGCAGGGCGACCAGGTCCAGTGGCTGCAGCTCTACGTCAACAAGGACCGCGACATCACCAAGCGCATCGTCCAGACCGCCGAGCGCCGCGGCTGCAAGGGCCTCTTCATCACCGTCGACGCCCCGCAGCTCGGCCGCCGCGAAAAGGACATGCGCCTCAAGTTCACCGACTCGGGCAGCAACGTGCAAAAGGGCCTCAAGACGGACAACACCCAGGGCGCCGCCCGCGCCATCTCGTCCTTCATCGACCCCTCCCTCAGCTGGGCCGACATCCCCTGGTTCCAGAGCATCACCAAGATGCCCATCATCCTCAAGGGCGTCCAGCGCGTCGAGGACGTCCTCCGCGCCGTCGAGGCCGGCGTCCAGGGCGTCGTGCTGTCCAACCACGGCGGCCGCCAGCTCGACTTTGCGCGCTCCGGCATTGAGATTCTCGCCGAGACCATGCCCGTCCTGCGCCAGCACGGCCTGGACAAGAAGATTGACGTCTTTGTCGACGGCGGCGTGAGGCGCGGCACCGACATTATCAAGGCAATGTGTCTGGGCGCAAAGGGCGTCGGCATCGGACGGCCGTTTTTGTATGCCATGAGCACGTACGGACAGGCCGGCGTGGAGCGCGTGATGCAACTGCTCAAGGACGAGATGGAGATGAACATGCGGCTCATCGGGTGCGCCAGGATCGAGGACCTGCACCCTGGACTGCTGGATACGAGGGGCCTGTTTGTGCATAGCAACTCGACGCCGGTGGATTCGCTGTCACACATCACGTACGATCCCCTGGTGGTTCCCAGCCAGAGACTCAAGGCGAAGCTGTAATGAACATGTTTGGATGCATAATCGTAGAGAAAGATTATCAGAGAAGAGCGAGACGGTGTATGATATAAACGAGCAAATATATTCCATAAACACACAAGTCTAATCTACATGATCCAACGCTCCCCGCATTAGTTTAGCACTCGGTATGTTCATCACATGAAAAAATGACCAACATCATAAAAAAGCCTTGATCCATCTACAGCATCTCCCCCCCCCCCCAATTCTCCAAATCACAAACCGCTCAAAAACTCTCGCAGCGTCATCGGCTTCCTCACCGCATTATTCAACCCTTCATGAAACGTCACCCACACCTTTTCTTGGCCCGCCTTCTTCTCCGCCAGCGGCTGCGCCTGAATGATGCGTCCAAAGAAGTCCTTCTTCACCACCAGTCCGTCTTCCACCACTGCTAAATCATCCTTGTGGCTTTGTGTCGACTGAGTGAGCGGTTGCTGCAGGTCGCCTTCGCCGGCGGCGCGTCCGGCTTGGAAGCGTGCTTGGCGAGCATGTGTCTCGCGGAGGGCGAGCGTGCGACGGAGTTCTTGGTCGAGGACCTGGCGTACAGCGAAGCGGATGGGGGGCTGGGATGTTAAAAGAGACGAGGCTGTTTCATATATGGGAGAGGGCATCGATATCACTGTGAGGTGAGTGGTTAGCTTGTTCACCTCTATACAACAGCTTGGTGACATCTTAGAATAGGGGGGCCAAACTTACGGTTCCATGCGGTAGACAAACTGCGGGCCGCGACTAGACACGACGTCACTCTCAATCTTGCCTTTATGCAAGGCAATGCCCACCTCGGCGAGCACCTCCGACGCTCGCTTGACCATTGCTCGCTCGCTCTCCTTGCGCACACTCGCCGTGGTGCCCTGGCTGCCGCCGACGACGACAGGCTTCACATCGGGCGACAGCATGCGGGCCAGGTAGGGCATGAATTCCGTCGACACGTCCTCTGCGCTGCGGAAGAGTCGCATCATGGTTGGGCTGAGCTGGGCTTGGAGTGCCTGCAGCTGTGCCCGGGTTTGCTTCTCGGCTTCAAAGGCCTGAAAGTCGGCGCGCGGGCCGGAAAAGGGAATCGTAGGGCCGGCTTCTTCTTCTCCCGGAACGCCAGATCGTTGGTTATGGTTCGATCCCATGCCGTTGGCAAAATGCCGAATGGGCGAGGCAAAGAGATGATGGCAGGCCAGGACAGGCTGCGCTAGGTAGGGCGCAAGTTCCCATTCCTGGCTGGCGTACAGTCTGGACTGACAAGCATCGTGAAAGTACAGCCAGTCATAGGCCTGGTTCGGCTTCGAGAGGTAGGAATCATCATTGAACTCGCGGTTTGGATACTCTGCGAATATCTCCGTTATTATGTGACTGATTTCACCGCTGGAATCAACCATCTGTCGGAGACACTCCATGGCATACTTCTTTTGATGTTCCCCAACCCAAGCTCCGTTTTGGCTGTTCGTGGTGCGTCTTGGACTTGGCCAAGTTCGTA
>MDJU01000337.1:0-34489 GCA_001721665.1 Trichoderma pleuroti
CGATCACAGAGTACTCGTCCTGTACTTGTACATGAATCCCGCCTCACCTTGCAAAGCCCTCCCAAAACCCCTGGATATTTGCTGCACCGGATTCCCACATGTCGTCTCATCCCAGCCAAACACCCTCACACACACTCACACACACCAACTACAAGCTCGTCTCCGCCCTGTCCGCCCTTGGAGACGGGTCACAACACCAGGCCTGCATATCGCCTAACAAGACCCAGCCGGGATATTATTCTTGGAAAACACGGCCCAGTGCTTCAAAAAAAAAGCTCGTATGCACGTAATCGGCAGTCTAATCACCAAGCCGACCTGCTGATCTGCGGGAAAAAGGGGTGGGAGATCGTTCACTTACATGCAGCTCGACTCACGACACACGACTACATACGAGCTTGCACGTACATGGCACTAGCAGCGTCGCATTTCACTACAGCAAGTGGCCGTGTGATGATACCCCGACTCTCATGTTTCTGACAAAGACAACGTCTCAGGCGTTGTGCGTAACGACTAGCAAATCCACCGCATCTCATCCATCCGCAGCTTGTTCCTCCTACGACGAGGTCCTAACCCGTAACATGCCCACCATGGGGATTCGTAGCATGCCAAACGTCAACAGCAAATCGGCCCCTCTTCCTGGGTCGTGCACAGCCATGATCCCATCTCAATCGCCCGTGATCTGAGGATCTCAACAGCCATTCCTCAAACGACATGTCCATCTTCTCTCTTCACGCGGACACGGCCAGTCGTTGCCTCGGCCTTGACTCTGGCCCGCTTCTTGTCTCCTCCAAGCTGCTCGCCCTCAAAGTCTAAACAAAGGCATCGTATCATGTCAGCGACGTCTTTTCTTGGCCGTCTTCGCCTGCAGCGACACATGGCCGTACCTTCGGCAGCGCGCTTCTTCAACAGCTTCTGCTTGAAATCACAACCGTCATCATCGACGTCTTCGGTGCCTTGGCCTGCCGTCTTGGCCAAGTCCTTCTTGCGAGCTAGATGGACCCCCAAAACCATTAGCATCCAATCCCAATCATCACCATGAAAAGTCCATGGAAAAAGAGTCATCGCTCACGAGGGCCCCTCTTCCGCGGCTTGGCAGGCACAATGACAAAATCCTCGCCACTGTTCTCCCGAGCCTCAAAATCATTAATCTGCTTGTTGATCTTGGTCCACATGTTCTGCAGGCTCTTGACGGTTCGGCCGGGAATATGAATCTTCTCCCATTTGATTCCGCGGCCGTCTCCCCTGAGTTGCGCAACGATGCGAAGCAAGAGCTGATACTGTAGACATGACAGCCCCGTTAGTCATCTCAAACGTGCGTTGAGACGGAATGGGGACTGAGTTGGAGAGCCCTCCATACTTTTGCTTCCTCGGTCCATGCCGATGAACCCTTCTCCTGCTGGCCGCAATCCATGTTCGCCTTGCTGTTCATGGTCTGGGACTTGGATCTGGATGCGTGATTGTGCGTATCTTGTTTAGCTTAGATTTGCAGCTGCGATGATGTGAAGATGTGTGAAGATGAAGCAGATGCGATATTTTACACTAGAAAAAGGCAGATATAAGCTTGATATCTGACTGACCATTGAGGTGAATTCACACATCGCTTAGTAAATGAGCAGCTCAGAACCAAGTCACTTCTCAGTCACAGCTCAAGTAAGAGTAGGACTCGACCTGGCCATACAACACAACTGGGACGAAGCAAAGTGAAACATTTCTGAAAAAAAAAGAGACCAAGGCCCTTTTAATAGACTCTCGGAAAGTAAACTCGTTTGCCCACCCCTACAATAGACAACGACGTCCGCTATACGGGACTCGCCAATCTCAAAACGTAAACCTTTCTACTGTACACGTATACCCTGGCAGACACCCCAAACGGCTCAAGTCCGTGGCTGCTCCGAAACCAAGATCCTCTAACCATCTAGTACCGTATCCAGCGATAATATCACATGTCCTTCACCCATGAAAACGGGGAAGAAGAAAAAAAAGGTACTTGAATCGAAAGGGGTCGAAGAAAGAAAGAACCTCCGTGCTGAGCAACCCACACGTGTGCCTCAGCCAATGACATGGGTATCGAAATCGTTACCGGGAAAAAACCGAATCAAGCAAATATCATATCATGAACACAAAGGTTCTGGCCGTCGCGTGTTGCTCGTTGACATCTACCGCCCAAACGCCTTCTCAAAGTACAGAACAAAAACAGAAAAAACCGAGCTCGTCATATCATTCGTATCGTTACTTCATCTTCTCTCTGAACGCCATGAAGTCTCTGAATCGCAATTCGTGCTCCTCGCAGGCTGCCTGCCACCTTTGGCGGACTCCGTTATCCTGCTCCAGCCAGTTGTGATACTCTAGGACCTCAGAATCCCCTCGGGCACCCAGAAATGAATAGCCCTTTGATTCTCTTGCATGTGAAATGTTGGATTGTCGCGTGGCAAAATGGTCAACCACCTGTGAGTTGAAGTGATCCCAGCGGCGTAGGTAGCTTTCGAATTCCTCAAGGTACTTGGTCCACGACGCCACGTTGGGCTTGATGCCATCAACTGCAACCGTAGGCGGAAGCTTGGGTGCGATGGGGGGCTCGGGGAATACTAGCTGATGAGCGTGAGGAACATCAATGTGAAGTTCGGCTGATGCCTGGCTCTCAAAAGGCAGGTTATCCTTGAGTTCCGTAAATGATTTGAGACCGGCCTTGGGCGGGGCAAACGGTGCCACATTCTTCAAGTCCTCAAACGTCGCTCGAAACTCTTCGCTATCTTCGGATCCCTTAAAGGTAACTGGGATTTCCTTCCTTTCTTCAGGCTGCTCGTACATTTGGCCCAGGCCCGTGACGTTTCCAGGTCGCCATTCCGGTCGCGATGGTTCAACAGGAATGTTTCTGGCAACCACGGGATGCGGCTGAGATGGAGGTTGAGACTGGGACCGTGACTGAGGCGCAGGAGGAATCGCAGAGGGAGCCGTAGCCGAAGCGGCAGTTGATGCCACCGTAGGAGCCGTGGGGACAAGAGGAGGCGGAGTAGCAATGCGAGAGCGCGAAGGAGAGGCATTCGACGGCGGGTCAATGTCCATCGCCTGGGGGCTGTCCACCGTTGCGGCCTTTGAGTCAGTCCTGCGGCCGGGCCAGTTGTATAGGTCATCTTCGCTGCTGTCATCCACAATGGCGGCATTGCCGGCCAAGGGCTTTGTAGTTCTCGTCTTCCTCGTGTTTGCTCGACCCAGCCGCGTGGGTGAACCGGATGAGTTGGGCGTAGCAGGGCGGGGGACAAAAGTCTGAGGCCCAAACTTGGTGCTCCAACTTTCTGCGTCGAAACCTGTCGCGTTTGGGGGGGCTTGGGCTGCACTATCGGGCACGTTTGCGCCAGGAACCGGCCGACGTTTGATGGGCGAGCGACGACCAGACTTGCTGGTTGACTGAGACCGACTCTGAGGAATAGGACCGTAATTGCCACTGCCTGCACTAAATTGCCAAGTGGCAGAAGACTGATCCTTGACAAAGGTCGTATTGATCCCATCGGTGCTGTTGCTCTTCCTAAATCGAGATGTTCCCGGAGAGTCAGGGGCAAATGCATCGTCGTCTACGTTGAAGCTGAAGCTAGTTGGTGATGTCTCGTTAGCACTCGATTTCTCTTTATCAAGGGGCTTATGGTTGATATGGGTGGTGCAATGTTGTTTAGCTTTCGGCGCCGAAGCAGGAGCATCCCGATTCTTAATCAGATGTTTCAAGATGCGGTACTGTTTCTGTTCGAAAGGAGAGAGTTTGTGAGGTGTATAATGTGCTCCACTCGGGGCACTTGGTGTATTCTCTGTGCCAACTTCGGCAACGTCTTCATTTTTTGGTGGTGTAGTCAATTTGGGGACAGCGGCAGACTTCTTCCCGCGGCGGGATGACTTGGATGGCTTGTTCTTTCGGGGCGTTGCATACATTGAAGGGTCGTTCACCGGGGTCCGAGGTTTGTTGAACGCTGAAGTGGCAATGTCAGCCATGGCTTTAGACCTGATGGCGGTTAGACGGATCACTCACGCGTGTGGTGGTTGGATGGCTGGGTTGCATCGTCAGTGGCAGAAGGTTCGCCTGTCTGATTTGTCGTGTATGTATTGCCATTTGGTGCGGTAGCAGCCGCAGCAGGAGCAGTAGCGGCCTCTGCTCGAGCTTTGAATGATGCAGCAGGCCGGGAGCTTGGGGCAACAGGCACGACGCGAGGTCTTCCATCCGCTCCCGTCTCATCTCGCCTTTTCTGGGCTCCATCTCTGGGTTCTTTCTGAGGCATGCTAGAGCTGCGACGCTTGGGCGTTGAACCGGCTGGCTCAGCTGGCTCGTTGGTGCTCTTTGCCTGGTTCAATGGAACGCTATCAAGAGGATCAGTCTTCTCGCCTCCACCCTTGTAGACAAAGCTCTTCCAAGGGTCATCGACGCTCTCTTCAACAGGGTTCTTGTCTCTGAACTGGGCAAAAATATCTGGTACTGGCACGGGCTCTGGCACGGGCATAGGCTCTGGCATAGGCTCTGGCATAGGCTCTGGCACGGGTTCTGGCGCTGGCGCTGGCGCTGGCTCTGACCGCTCAGGGTTGACGCGAGAGGAGTAGTTGTTGTTGGTGACGGGGGGCTCATCGCCGGGAGCGCTTGACCGAGGATGATAGCCGGTTCTCTTGGCCCCAAACGCCGCTTCTGCTCTCTTCTTTGCAGACTCGGTTCGGGGAGGCGGCGGCGGAGGAGGAGCACGGCGATCTTGCTGTCCGCTCTTAGCGCCGCCCTTTCGCATGCTTTCAAAGGCCCGAGCAGCCGTTGCCGCCGATGCATGCTGTTTAGCGGTTGGTGGCACGCCAGCAGAGAACCGCTCGTTCCATCTCTGTGCCCCCGAAGGAGTGGCTCGAGGAGGGTTCCGCCGAGGGGGGCACAGGAAACTGCGAGCTAACATTCTGCCATGGATTGCCTCTCACTCCCGAAGCCGCAGGATACTGAGTGCCAGGACGCATAAAGGTAGCATCGTACCTGGCCTTGGCTTCGGCATCGCAGAGGACTTCGTGGGCCGCTTGGATGATCTGAAACTGTGAGTTTACTTCTTGCTCTCGGCCAGGATTGCGATCAGGATGGTATTTCAACGCTGGGCTCGGTAATTAGAAACTGTGCTGGTGAAGAAGTTGTGTGAAGCCGGTTTGGCTTCGTGTACAGACCTAGCTTCCGGAACTGCTTCTTGATTTCCGCGACATCTGCCGCTGGGGTCAGTCCCAAGTCGGCATAATAGTCTCGCTGGGGCGCCATCGCGACACCGTAGTTGCAGTGTCTTTCCGGCTCCCAGCTCTCAAGCGGGGTGTGTTCCTATGGTGAGGCCCGGTCTCGCAATAACCATATCAAAGCGCTCTCGAAGCTCGCCAAAGAAGGCCGCTCTCTCGCTCGGGTTCGCCAACGATGCCTTGGGCAGACGCTAAACCGAACCCAAGGTGCGGCGTGATGAGGACGGCAACAAATAGAATCTTGGGTTTGATTGAGGTATGAGGTCGGTGGCAAAGGCTGTATAGTTTTGCAGATATGTACGGAGTATAGTCGCTTGAAGATTCGTCGGACACTGCGAATGGAAATTTCCCTTGAAATCGATGCTGGGCGCCCAGCTGTCAGCGAGGGGAATCAAGGTGCATCAAGTGGCAATCAAGTAAACAAACAAGGCTGCAGCAGTTTCACAGTGCAATGGGGGACAGAGAGCAGCAGAGAACGAAAGAAGAGAGGGAGAGGGTGTGCCCGACTATTTATCTTGACAAGGGCTGTAGGGCTGCCAGCCAGTGCCAGCTGTCAGCCTGATGCGGATGCTGATGCGCCTGTCAACAAGGAGACATAGTCGCTCAGCAACCTGGGAGCTCGTCACAGGAGAAAAAGAAGGAAAACAACAGGCCGCCGGAGACGGAGAAGAAAAAGAAGGAGAGTGCGCAGTCTTGCCCAGTCCTTGATCGCCAAATCTTGCCTCCAGACAAGACGATGAAGAACTGGTGTAGATGTAGATCAAGGGAGAGTGCAGCCTACCCACCTGAAATGACGCCAGTGCTTGCGATTCCCTCAGCGAACGACTTGCTGCACGAACGAGGGAGAGAATTCGCGATCCTAGGGCCCAGGGCGCTTTTGAAACAAACAACCAAAGGACGAAAAAGAAGGTGCCCCAACCGTGCGATGGATGCGATATCTTGGGCACTAAATCATCAACGAAAACGCGCTTGCCCGCAGCTTTTGGGAGGTTCGTCGCGATGCGATGCGCGTGGATTTGGGGAGAGAGACGAGGATAAAATGCTGGCCAGAGGCAAAGGAAAACGAAACCGCCGTAAACAAGGCAGAGAACGAGAGGCTGAAGCGACGAGCTCTGACGCAAGCTGGTGGTTTTTTTTTTCGGCTTTGTTAATATGTATTGACCAGACATGTGCCTGGCCTGGTCCCCGCGGTGACGCAGCAGCTGTTGGATCGATTTCCAGCACTGGCACAGGCGCTGTGGCTGAGCGGCGCCCCGAGCCTCGTCCAGGGTCTGAGCTCGGATCTCATGCCCCGCCAAAGCTCCAACGTGCTGATTGTCACGAGCAGCTGCGTGGAGTGGCTTGGGAGGTACATCTATCCAAGAGCCATCTTGCACTGAATTCTGCGTACCTATTACACATGGTTTCACCTTGTACACAAACGTCTTGATCAAATGGTACTACCCGGGAGGAAATACTACCTAGGTACAAACAGGCCCTTTGACGTCAAGCCGCCGACCCTTGTACCCACGTGAAGCCAAACGCGGGGCTCATTCACATGTGCCAGTTCATCATCAGTCGATTTGTCGAGGCCTCCCGGCGAAAATTTCCAGACTGTGGCTTTACCTTGGCTTCCGCTAAGAAGCGCCCTCATCTCTACTGATATTCACCATACCCATACTAAGCTCCATACATAATTTAGTAGTCTTGCATTGCTTATTGCGTATTTAGTCGGTTTGCTCCATCGGTCTGTCGGTGTCTTGTCTTCTAGGAGTGTTCACGCTACAAAGCCGGTGCAAACAAAACTTTCACGACATTCATATCAATTCTATACCTACCAATACTAATGTAGGCATGAATAACCCACCTAACAATACCTTAAGTATGGGTTTTCGAGAGATTCACTTACTTGGTTGCATCCAACCTTGCGTGATAAGAAACACTGTACATCCTCACACCGGCTTCCATCAGGCATCCCGAAGCAATCAAATATCCTACGCTACCCTCATCTACAGAATTGAAAAAAAAAACGCCAGTGCTTGCAAAGCCTCACCATAACCATGCATCCGTAGAAAAATAAAAATAAAAATAGTACCCCCCCGAAATCACCATGCTGTTTCTCTGCGCCTTCCTCCCGTCACAACTCCTTCAAGAAGATCCCTGAGCAGCCTTGTCCGCCGCAATCTTGGCTTCCATTTTCCGCCTCGCCGCCAGAATCATCTCATCCCTCCGCCGCTGCAAAGCACTCTGTCGTTCGTCACGGTTGGAGCTCCAGCCTTTGCCCTTCTTATCCTCCTCGGCCTCCTTCTTGTCTTCCGTGGCGGCATCGTCGCCAATCTTACTCTTGAGGTTGTAGCGTGTAATCAGGTCGGGCTGAGATGGCTTCTCGGGCTGCTTGGCCGCAGGGCCCGAGCTTCCACTCGGGGGAGATTGGTTTCGAGGCGGAGGTGGTTGAAACGTAACAGGAGGCTATCGTCAATGATACTTGCGTTAGCTTTTTGTCCCCAATGTAGAAAAAGTCATGGAAACGCATGCATCTGTGAGACAAAAGGGGGGCCACAAGTCATACCGTTTCCAACCGGCCTGACAAGATCCGCTCCGTGGTGCTCTGAATGTTGCCACCGTTTCGCTGAAGGTCCCACAGAATGCTCCGTCGCTCGACCTGCGGAAACATCTGCTGTATCCTCTGCACTGCCACCTCTCTCGATCGGAATATCTGCTCTGCTGTCCTCGCCGGCGGCCGCTCGGGGCGCGGCCCCGAGAAGAAGAGGTACCGCACTATCAGGCCCGAGACGAGCAGGACAATGGCAAAGAATGGCAGCGAGATTTGTTCGTCCGACATGGTGTCCGTGTGAGGCCGCGACGGCGGTGCCACTCAACTGGGAAATCTCGAGAGAATGGGGAGATGGCGGGATTTGGTGAGGCGGAACGAGGAGCCGTCGGTGAGGCGTGAAGCTGGGGCCAGAGCCAGCAATGTCGAAGAAGCTTCAAGAATGCCGCAGACTTGAAAGCTGCAAGGGGACAAGAACCAACAATGCGCTCGTCGCCAGATGAACCGTATCCTCTGATCCTGGGCCAGCCGATCCTTAGCCCATGTCCGGGTAGGCACTAGACGTCTTCATGTGTCGGAGTTTAAGGTAGACACGCATAGCAGGTTACCTGTACTCTGGAACTCGAATGAGGTAATACGCCGGAGAGGTCATGGTGGAACCTCGGCTAATTTTCCAGTATCTCGGGATGATGAGTAAGCATGATTCCCGAGATACAAAGGCGAACCACCTCACGCGACCAAAGCAAAAGAACAAAAGAGAAAGAAATGGAAATGGAAAAGGAAATGGAGAAGAAAAAGAAATGGAAAAGGAAATGGAAAAGAAAAAGAAATGGAAAAAGAAATGGGAATGAAAAAGAAACTACGGCAAAAGAGCATCAAGTCAACTGCACCATGACATGACATCTTCACAAAGCATGCAAAAAGCTCAATAGACCGGGTTAAAACATTGACCGGCAGCAAGCCATATCTCGTTTGATTCATAAACGCAACCCATGTTAACCATCGCAAGCAAAGAGTATTGGCGTGCCGTTGAAAACCGACTCTGCATTCCAGGACCTTCATGATACCGAACCCATTCCTTTACAAGCAATAATAATTTCTCGATCCTTGTCCATGTGGCTGAAACGCCAAAACGATGAAGCAGCTCGACCGAGCCTCCATGCCCCTCAATCAGCAAGCAATCCTTCTCCGGGCTAAAGGGAGCATCCCCCCATTCACTCTTATCAGCTCTCTACGACATGACCGGCGGTGGCTGTCCCAGAGACGTGTCCAAATCTCCGTAGTGCAAAGTGAACTCTCGCTATGTAGAGGGTCAGTTTCCCAAGGGCGTCGACGATGGAGAATACGCAACACGGCTTGTCCACTTACGCGATCCTTGCGCCAGGTGACCGTATCCCAGACGATGTAGTATCCTCGCTCGTGATTGGGACTCAAGATCTGAGGCGTCATGTGCTCGTCCTTTGTCAGCCAGACCTGCAGTTTTTTATGCCATCGCCAGTTGCGAGAGTGGCTTGCAGCACGTTAGTGATATGTCCAAGATGCGAAGAGTAACTATAGGTTTGCTGTTCAACTCACAGTTCCACTGCGGCCATCTGCTGCTTGGCATCCAATGGACAGCTGTAAAAGATCCAAAACAAGGTTTCCTCGTTGAAACTTTGTATCTTGGTCTCAATCGGCTGCACATTCGTCACGCTGTAGCAGTCTGGCAATCGGAATTTGCTCAGGTTCACCGTAGGCTTTGGGGGAGTATCGTCCAGTAATGAGTACGTTTGGGTGGAGATGAGCCTGGGATCGGCATGATTAGCAAACGCCTCTCTTGCTCATCATCTTCTGCTTAGCACTTACTCTGGAGAACTTAAATCGAGACCAATGGTGTTGGGATCCATTCCTATGACCATAGCATGGTAGTCGGGATAGTTGTTCATGAGCGTCCTAAGCCCCTTGATGCCCCATTTGTCGACCGCAGACATGCCTGCCAAAGGGTCCACAACCTCCGCAGCCTGGCTGTCTTTGGGGTCGATTGGTCTTCCATTTGGACCTTCGCTTCCAATCGCACCAAGGGATCCCCGTCCTTCAGCAGCTGGCGAGGCTACTTCTGATGCCTTGCCCGAATCATCTTCGCGAAAGACGGTCGATTTCTGCTTGCCATCATGCTGCTGCTGTCTGCCAGGGCCTGCGACATGTTAAGTTGGCTCTAGCCTGTGTGGTGAAGGGGGGAGAGAGAAGAGGTGATGTTACCATTTGGTGTGCCGATGGCAGGTGGTGATCGCACTTCGTTTGCTCGGTTTGTCGCTGTGAGAGCGTTCAGCAAGCCGTTCCCCCCGTTGTTTGGCATCGGCCCCGAAGGACCAGGGTTCTGCGGATTGAAGCCCAGAGCGGACATCAAGTTGGCACCACGCTCTGAGCCTATCTCGCCGTTGGATGACCGATTCAACGGAGGGAAGTCGTCAACACTGTTCGGCTGGACTTGCGATGGCTGGGCGCCGAACCGGAAAGGACCCTGATTTGACTGCATCCGCGAGGATGGGGGTCCAAAGAGATCATCTTGTCCACCCTGTTGGGAAGGCCCCGGTGCAGGCTGATTCCGCTGGATGGGCCCGCTGATGGTTCTGGAACCCCCCGTAGACCACATGGATCCTTGGGCCGTGCTGGGAATCTGGGAGGTGTTCGATAGAGACGGGAATTCCCTGTCAAGAATGGTCAGCGCCTCTGCCAAAGTAGAGCGTTTTCGAACATTCCGTCGCGACGATGACTTTGCTGGAGCCGGGCTTGGTTTTGGGGAGCGCTTGACAACGTCGGAGTACGTCACGTCAGGCACCGAGTGCGAGCCCGTGTTTGGCGAGCCCGTGTTTGGCGAGCCCATGTTTGACGATTCCTCAGGCTTGTCCTCAGGCTTGTCCTCAGGCTTGTTGGCCGGCTTGATGACCGGCTTTTGTTTCTTCTGCAAATAGCGGATCATGATGGCCCAAGGTAAGTTGGGTAGGCCTTGGGGTTAGGCCGTGGCGAGGGTGTGTGGTGAGGAAAGAGTGAGGAAAGAGTGAGAGAGTGAGAGAGAGTGAGAGAGAGAGAGAGGGTGAAGAGGAGGACAAAGAATCAACAAAAGTGAAGTGAATGGAAAGAACGTACGAAAGGTCGAGCGGCGTTGCAGGCTGTGACCCGCTCAAGCTCTGTGCAAAGCTCACGTTTCCGCCCAGCTGGCGAGCCTGGTTTTGAAACGCCGCGCCTCCCATGGGCACAGCTGCGTTGAATGCCCAGCCTGAAGCGCTGTTTGCTATATCGACGGCATCGAGCCAGCTGTCAGCACTTGGCCACCTGGTTGCCAGCAGAAACGAGAATAGTCAAAGCAAAAAACACCCGCCATCCCCCCAAAGCCAGGCCCCGACACATTACACAAGTAAAGTACCTAATTTACCATTTGGTAACCGAGTTGACACCGACCGGCCTTGCTGTGGTTGCTGCTGGTTTCCAAAGGCGCCTGGCATCCCCCGTAGGGACTGCGGCACCGCTCCTGTAGACAACATGAAGTCATTAGCCTCCAGTTCCAAAAGACCCATTCCCGGCAGTCATGTACAACGGATTCGACTTTGCTCCTTCAACACTCCCATCCAAACATGGCCTCTTTACTCAGAGCCAGCCGTCGCATCCAACCTGGCCGTTTGTAGGTGGGGCATTGACGATGAGCACCGAGCTCACATCCGTCTCTCCCACGGCCGGATGGGAAGAGCTGTACGGAGCATCGTTTCCCGTCCTCTGGAGCATCAGAGCTACGCTTCGTCAATGCCCCCCATCCCCAGCTCGATCGGATGTCGCAGCGAGTGTCGGCACGAGCTCTTGAAGAGTGGCTAAAGGTGGTGTCGAAGGGGCCCTCCGGGACTGTGTCCTACCTGGTCGATTCATGATTGGACGAGGCCGCGCAACGGCACTGGTTCGAGGCTTCGGATGTGGTGTCGCGAATGTGTCTGTATTGCGTACCGAGGCTCAATTCGCTCGTTGCTGGTCGTCCCGCCTGTCTATCGTCGCCCTGAATCTTTTTTATTCTGGCGTCGTCCAAGAAGGCTGGGCTCTGGCGCGGAGCATGCTGGCCGGATCCAAGTGGGTCCGCGCCGAAACCTGCCTCGACAGCCAATCAGACTGGGCCAAGCCGGGTACGAGGCTGGCCGATGACAATGTCCCGTCCCTTGAAGCAAGTGATGGAATTCGATACTATACTATCGCACAGTTGTGAGCGTCTACAAGAACCAAGAACAAATGATTCATTTGGTATGTAGGCAAATTATTACAAAGGAGAATGGAGCACGTCAAGGCAGCAAGTCTCCGTAGGTCTGTGGGCTTTCTTTGTGCTCAACCAGAAGCCAAACTCTATTATAATGTTGAGATGCCCCCTCGTTTAATTCAACACTTTTCTAAAATCCGCCTCAAAGTCAATGTCCTTGACCCCTCTGCCAATCAGTATGATTTTTCCGTCTGTTGAAGAAATGTCCGCGCCGTTGGGGGCATCAATGAGCTCGAATATCTCCCTCACCCCCTGTAATAGCTTCACATCACCGTTGATAAAAGCGAGGCGGCCTTTTGATCGGTGAATTTCAAATTCCACGGCACTTTCCGCACTCAGTAACTTGTGGTCCCAGAGAACCGCTCGTAGCCATCGGTCGACATCCTCCAGCTGCTCAGGGCGAAGACGTGGGACGGGAATGGACACGGTTGATATCGTCTGGAGAATTGGTCAGCTGCATGTCTACGCTTGGGTACCTTACACCAAGCGCTCCGTCCTCTCCTTTCTTCTGATATCGGCACTCACAGGATCCAGATGGCTATGGCCTTTGCTCTTGGCCTCGGCCACGTTGAACTGATCGTATGCGTGAAGGTCCAGAAGGAATCCCTCAAGCTGAGGAACGACGCTCTTTTCCGTCACGTGTATCCTGGCGGCCCCGTTGATAGACTCAATGCGTTCCCTGACTCTCTTCAAATCATCCTCGCTTACCAAGTCGGCTTTGTTGAGGACAATGACATCGGCGTGTGAAATCTGCACGTGGGCGGTCGTCATCAAGGGGCCGTGGTGGTCATGCTCGTTGTGGTCCTCAATCTTGCCCTTGGGGTCGTCAAGGCTGTATAGAATATTCTTTGCGTCCACTAAAGTCACCACTCCGTCGAGATAGATTGTGCTGCCGAGACCATCGTCGACCCAGAAGAGGGGTGCAATGTTGCCGGGATCTGCCAACCCAGTTGTTTCAAGCAAAATGTAGTCGAACGCTCCCTTCTTTTCCATCAGACTCTCAATCGCATTGACGCCAGTATCTCTAGTTGACGTTAGCATCTCAGACATGAGGGGAAAGATGAAAAAAAAAAAGTCTCATGAACAGAGTTGCATTACTTGACCGAACAGCATAGGCAGCCATTTCCAACTTCGAGCCATTCCTCTACCCTGTTGTCGCCTTGGCTGACTGTGAGAGATTTCTCAATGTCCACAGCTGGTTTACACGGCTGGCTGTTAGAAGTCTCGCCGAAACATTAGGGAATAGTGAGTAGTTTCGTACAATCGCCAAACTCTTTTGGGTTTTGGCAACATTAGTACAGATACTTGTGCACAGAGGTGACCGACACCAAGCAACATGACTCACCATTCATAATGACGGCAATCTTCTTTCCATGCTGAGCCGTGAGTATGTAATTCAATAATGTCGTCTTTCCGGCGCCGAGGTACCCTGTTTCATCCCGTCAAAAGTGTCTCAACCTTTTCTCCTTCTGTCATCTCACCTGTAACAATGGTAATCGGCACTTTTATCCTTGGTCCCTCTTCCGAGTCCTGGATCTCATCACCACCACCAACCTCGATCAGATCTGGAGGGGCATCGTCGTCGAAATTCATCTTGTACAGCCAAAGCAAAAGTAACAACAATCTAGGCGTGCTGTAACCAATCAAGACCAAAGAATTAAGCTACAGGGTACTGTGTGAATGATTAAACCGAGATGTGAATAAGAAGCGCCTGGAGATGGCCAAGGTCAAGATTGCACAACAGGCTCGGTTACATAAGGCACTACCTAATGTACCAAAACTCTGTATGCACGATGATGCCACTCCGTTCGGGATTCATCCAATGCTTGATTGCCCGCAGAAGCCCGTGCCCCGCTAGGCGTCTCTATGCCTGATTGAGCCAAGTCTGCCGCCATATGCGTCTACCAAGCTCAAGAGGGTGCTTATGCATCTAAGCCATATGCCGTCCAGCTCTAGCCACACCCAATTGGCTGGATAGCTAGCCAGGCTGTCAACAGCATCGCGACTGGACGATCTCAGATCGCTCGCTCCCTCTCTTCCCTCTCTTCTCTCTCCTCCTGCCCTTTTCCCAGAGACCATCTCCAAACCATGTCTCTGGCGCCGAGCTCCCCTCGCCTGCCCAGCCCCCCGCCGCCAGCAGAAATCCAGATCGGCCCAAACTCCCCCTCGGGAGGCCCTGCAGCGACTCTGGCGACCACCGAGATGGAACAGTCGCATCTGGATGCCAGCTCCTCTCGGCGGATACACCCCGGGACGAAGGCTGCAGATATGGCGGCTGGTCCTCCATTGGTGCCGCTGAGCGAGGTATGGTTGAAACCCTCGACAAGAGCTTCGGAATACAAGTCCAAGGGCTAACGTGAGGACGGACGCTTGACATCCAATCCAGCTAGATTCACCCTTCCAACTCCAAGAGCATCTCGCTGCTTTACACCATCACAGCACCGCCTCCGGCACGCAGCCACTCACTCGCGCCTCGGCCCTTCATCTCGCCCAACCTCCCCCGGGCATCGACCGCACGCTGTGGCTCTACGAGCTTTGCCGCTTCCTCATCTCGCAGTGCAACTCTCTCATCGTCGGCTTCCTCTTCGACACGCCGCCATGCAGCGCCAGCACATGTCCCGAGATGCGCGCGTCGGAATGGCAGTTTCTCTGCGCCGTGCACGAGCAACCTAAGAGCTGCTGTGCCATTGACTACTGCTGCCATACCCTCGACTGGGCCGCCAACGTCGTCTCGGACCAAAAGATCTTCCCCAGCCGCTTCGTCGTGGTCAACGATGTTCATAGCAAGAATGTTGGCGTCAAGAGCTTGGTCAACGTCTTCCGTCGGCTGCACCGCATCTTTGCGCACGCCTGGTTCCAACATCGCAGCGTCTTCTGGGCCGTCGAGGGGCAGACCGGGCTCTATGTCTTCTTCAAGACCGTGTGCGACCTGTATGACCTGCTCCCGGCTGAGAATTACAAGCTGCCTCCCGAAGCAGAAGGCCTCGAGGCGCCCCCAGAGTTTGATGTCATGGCCAACCGAGCTCCTCCGCCCCAGATCCTAAAGCCCCAGACTTCTTCCCAGCCAGGCGGAGGCGAGCTCGAGGACGATGGCTCGCACGGGTCGGTCAACCGCACAAACACGCGCAGGCACATTAGGAGCAGCCCGTCCACCGGAAGCTCTGTAACGACCGTCATGGAGGCGGAGGAGGAAGATGCCGATGGAGTGTCTCGCAGACTGAGAAGCATGCACTTGGCAGGCCCCGACGTCTTGGAGGAGGAACCAGAGGTCGCCGAAGTCCCCGTCATCGTCGAGCAATCCCTAATCTCCGGTCCACCGCCTCCCCTCTTTCTACCCGTCTCTGACCCCGGGCAGGACGAAGCAGGCACCGTATCTGACTTGTCAGATGCTGGCCAACAAACAGGGGTATCGGAAAGCATTGTGGAGATTACAGATGATGACGTTACTAGCGTTATCGACACTTCTGATGCACATACCACTGAACAGCAGGAAGAGACGACAGTGGCGGCAGATGGCGCCGCGCCCGATGCCAAGGAAACCTCGGATGATGCGTCCGAGACACCATCCACAGCTGAGCATGCCGCCGAACCCTCAGGGGAGGAAGCGGCAGCACAACAAGATCAACAGCCCACAGCAGCAGAGATTGCAGAGACGGCGCCTGCAGCGGACGTGGGAAAAGAAGAGGCCCAAGGTGATGAAAAGTAGACCTCTTCCGCTGTGTCTCTTCTTTTGGATGAGTTGAAACGCAAAAGCGCTCAGGGATGGGGTTTAATTTTTGGGCCTGGATAGCCAAGCCGTCTTGATTTTCTACGCAAGAAACTTTATATATAATAACTGTTTGTCACGAGGGAGAGAGGGAAGTGCCACTTGTATAGCGTCGAATCATGAACAACCACACGATTACGGGGGGGGGGGCAGCGCGCAGAAAAAAGAATGCGCCGTACCAGCAATACTATATGTATACATACACACATCCATAAAAGAAGAAAAAGGAAAAGGAAAAAAAAATGTATTATACGTATATGAAAAAGTACACCAGGTTGCGTGTAAGGCGTACCACATGTTCCGTGTGAAAGATATTTCCCAACCCGCTCTTCGCTATAGCACCCTATATTAACACACTCTTTTTCAGAAAAAAAGAAAAAGAAAAAAGGCAATGCCCGCAATAAAAAACATCTCGCCATGTGCTGTTTGTCCAGAAGCAAACTCCCATTGCCCGTTTTCCCCATCCCCCCGGACGGGCCAAATCGATATATCATATATCCATTCCAAGAAATTTCAAATCCCGCCCTCATTGCCCCAACGCGCCCGTCCTTGGGACCGTTTGACTCCCCGGTATGGTTTCCGCAGATGGAAAAAAAACTTTGAAATCCAACATCTAAAAAATCCTCGGCCGTGATACACGCATGCTTGTCTACATGCTAAACCCCTGAAAATTCGAATAATACAGCACCACCACGTACATATCAACAGGCCCTCAAAAGTGCCATCGATATCGGCATCGGTAGGTGAGAAAACAGGGGTCTGTGAGAGCTGCCCTCGTTCACTTGATTTTTTTCAACGCCCAAATGTTTCGTATCCAACAATCATTGACAAAATTTCAATAGCTAAAACTGGTGGAAGCCAGGTTGCCCAAGTCTATAAAAACTCATATCTTTTTTGGTATTGATTCATCGTCGGCCGTTAAAGGATCAGTTTATCAAAGAGGTGCTTGACCTCACGGAGATTGACTTGTTGTGTATTCATCGCTCTAGCGTTTCGCTCGTCCGCAAAGCTTCTCACGCTTTTGAGAATCGGCGTAAACCCTTCGTCATTAGGCAGCCACCACTGGGCACATGAAGGGTCTCCAAAGATTTCTGCCATCTTTTCACGGCGAGTCGCAGGGTTAATATGCCTATGTAATCCATCATGTTAGAACGACCTTTATAGCAAAACAGTTCAACTTGTTCTTAAAAGAATGACAACATGGCCATGCCGCTGATGGAAGAAACGGGCAAAAGGGGTCAAGGGTAAAAGATGAATGGAAAAAAGGGCGGATGGATCAAATGCACTTACCCCTGAGTTTCCAAAAGTGCAAATTTCCGTCGCAGCCACATGTTATTGCTCGGCTGGTGTGGCAAGAAGAGGCCTGCAATCGCAAGACACGGCTGCATCGCGATCAAGGTCCCCGGTGGTAAATCTGGCCAATACTCCAAGCACTCAAAGAGTTCGCAAACCGTAAACGCATGCCCTCCTAATTCGGTAAACAGTTGTTCTGGAGAAATGTTGGGTGACTGAGTTTTGTGCATAATAACAATGCTATGCCATTCCATCATGGTGACGGTATTGTTGAATAGGGGATGATCGTAGAGTAAGCCCGGGCGATAGGGGTTGACAATATCGTCGGGGCTCAAGGGACGTTGCCAATGGAAATCGGTAATGACATGTTTTTGGTCGCATAGCATCGGGTCCCAGCTTGCCTTCCATTCTTCAAGCTGTGCAGTCAGAAAATTGTGCTCGTTGGCGTAATCCGTCGGTGCGATTTGCTTTCGGCTTCCACGCGCATACAAGGTCGACATGTCGTAAGAGATGAGGCGTAGGCGAGCGGACCGATCCTCAATCTTCCAGCGGAGTTCCGTGGGATTTGACGCCATTTGAGCTTGAAAATACGCAATCATGGTCGTGAACCACTCACGGGGTATCTCGGTGGGAAATCTACCCATCAGCGCAACAATATTATCAAATCGAGCATACCAGCTGAGACACATTCGGCCTATCGAGGTTTGCATCGCCGTCTCCGGAGTGTAGATGTGGGTAAGAATTTCAAAAGCAGCCTTCTGATGACCCATGAGATTGACCCAATCCCCTAGATACTCCTATAATGAAGAACAAAAAAGTTAAACTGCCTGGTTCAAAACCTGGGGTTTCCACCCCCCCACCCCCCCCCCAGCACAATCCAAAAGCTTACCTCGATTGTAGCGAGCTGCAATATCGTCAGCAGTACATGGACACTGTGCGTCTCTTTTCTCTTCAAGAGACTCAGCAGCTGAGTCACGCTCTTGTTATAGTACTGGAGGAAGTCTTGCAGTTGTCCATTTGGATTTTGTAAAGTAACGTGATATGCCGCAAACCCAACCAATGCATTGAGCAGCGGCTCGCATTGAATCGCAAGACTTGGTAGCTCGGAATTGAAAAAGTCGTCTTCATCGACCACCAAGCCATAGTGGTAATTTGTCATATTCTCCCTGTAGTACCGGAGATAACTCCGAAAATCTTGGGGTAGATGCATCCGGTCCAAGCCTCCGCTCGCTGGCAAAGTCGTTTCCGCCCCCTGGTAACCAGCCGGTGTCCAGCTTCCCGTCGTTACATTGGAAGTTGAGGGGGAAACACTCTTGTTGCCGTCCTGAGATGGTGTTTCGGAGGTTTGGCGGGCGCTGATGAGGGCCATGCCAGGCGAAGCCGCACTTGCTCGCCGGGGCTGTGAGATGATAGACATTGATTCTCGCCGGGGGAGTCCATCGGGTTCGTCATCATCGGGAATGGTTCCGAGTCTTGCTTCCTGCTCTGCATCGTCTTCTTCCCCCTCGTTAGAAGATGTGGGACTTATGTACTGAGCGGATGAACCGTCTTTAGATTTGGCAGTAGGCTGGCCCGAATTACCTTTGGATCCTGGTGGCTCAGGATAGATGCAGTCTCGGCTGCCTTTCCTGCATCCTGTTACCGATTAGCTGGAACAAGTAGACTAGGTTTTCCTGCATTTGCGGGTTAAAGGCTTACGGTCACAGATTGGCCGCGTCTCGTCACACTGTATTGTGTCAGTCACATTATTGAAATTAACTGTGCAGAGCTTGCACTTTGCGCACCTTGACTCGGCGGCTCCGGCACGTATAACAGCCAGAGCGTGTCCTACGATGCTTCACTTGATCCAAGTTCCCGCCCTGGCTCGCAGCCGAACGCCGCCGGCTCTTGCTGGCCTTTGGAGCGTTGATTATGGTGGGCTCCGGATACCCGGCGAAATAGCCCATGTTTCCCATATTGGAGGGATAGGGAGAGTGCATTGGGGGGGTTGACATTGGCAGCGCAACTCCGGGCCCAAGGACCTGGTTGATCTCGTCGGGCTGGTAGGCAGATAGCCTTCCGCCCCCGAGATTGTAGAAAGAAATTGGCGGTAGTAATCACCCATGCTGGCGGTTATGTAGGGAAATCGAGGTGTCCAAGAGTGTCCAGAGGGTATTCCGATGAGAGGTTGCTGAAGATGATGGAAAGCTTTCTGGCTCTTCGCATGCTCAGCGAACAAGTTGGGGGATGTAGCAGTCGGGGTCGTCGCATCGAAAGTCAAGCAGCGCCAAGGGGGATGATGGGATTGATTGCCGTTGGCCTAGTTTCCCCTTTGGAATATCATTGAGCAAACGGGGGAGGGAGAAAGACAAGTGGCCGTTGAGTTGCGTTGCTGGGTGATTAGCAGAGAGGTATCGCTAATTAGATGTTGTCGTGATTCACCAATCTTCTTCGAGGTAGCAACTTCAAGTCGATGAAAACACATCCGGAGGTCTTGCTGACGGAACTTGAAACAAGGTCTAAAATCGAAGATTGCGAAGCCCGATGGAGTCGGTCCAAGGGAGGAGGGGGGGGGGGAAACCGCGCAGAGAATAGGTGAAGAATCAACAAAGGCGAGACACGAAATGACGCCGTTGTGTGACTATGTCTTTTAACACACACGAGTCTGAATGACGCTTGCTAATGGAAGCAAAGGCCAGGCAGAATATGGCGGCGGTGGTGACGGTTTGTTCATCCAACCCTCAAGGTTGGTTGATGATGGTTGTTTGCTTGTTGCTCAGGAGGGGGATGAGACGAAGGCCGAACCGGTAATAGTCGTACTGAGGAGTTTGTGGGTATAGCGGCCATGGGGGGTATGCAAAGCTTCTCGGCCTCGAAACGGCTGCTTGTCACTGCGTCTCGCCAGATCCGTCTCTGGCTGCGGCGGTTAGGCAACGTACAAGTATGCAGTGACGGCCGGAAGGCAGCAAGAGCAGCGGCCGGCACAGTGTGAACGGCCCACGCTGCGGGGAGCTGCCTGTCCAATCTAGACGCGCAAGTCGTGCTTGGGGACAGATGATGGGTGGCAGCCGCGTGAAGAAGATGATATGCTTTAGTACGTAGATGGTCAAGTGCTGCGAGTGTAGCTGCAGCTCGGACAGCCCTCGGGGAGAGCAGAGCAGGTGGTGAGGATGGAGAGGACCTTGGGAAGCCAGCCGGCGTAGTGGACGAGAGAAATCGCGTTAGGTGTGAAGGGCTCCAGAAGAGGCTACCGTAATGATATTCCCTTGGCCATGGAGGCAGACTTATGGAGATGCTGGTTTGCGGATCTTGTGGTAAATGGGACAATGGTTTGCAAGCAAGCTAACCCCCTTTTTTCTTCTTGTCTGTCCCGCTCCAGGCAAGACGATCCGATAGTGACGAGACACGCAAAGGGCAGTCAAGCCGGAGAATTTGGATTGAACAAGATTAGATCTTTGAGAGAGGATCAACCAGACAAATCACCTGCATCAATGCTCGGTCGATAGTACTAGTATTTGAGCGTGTGGCTTTCCGAAAGGGAATCAATGCCTGGTCCACAGCGGAGACGGCTGGTGGGAACTGGCCCAGCGCATTCCCACAGGGCACTCCGTCGTCGATGGAGAATCCCGCAAGGGGAGGGAAAATTGGGAACTGGGCAAGGAGAAGATGAAGCTCTAGCAACGGAGGAAAGGCGCGGGGCAGAAGAAGACGGTTAGAGGGCCCCCCTGGGCGGCAATACACATGGGTCCTGCCGGGCGTCTGGCTCCAGCTGGGACGCGAATCTATCGATGAGCACCCTCCGTCAAGGTGATTCGACAGCGAGCAAAGCCTAGGGAAGAGAGAAATCCTGCCGAGGTTCGCAGCTGGGGCCAGGCGGGCGCGACTCTATGGTGTACAGGTTTGCGTAAGGCTCCCGTTTTGCATGATGGAGGCGGCGTATCTTACAAGTTCTACAGCCGGTATTGGAAAGACGATAAATACGTGAGTTGGGCGGCATAGCCCATACGCGGTCACGATCCTATTACTATCCGTTAGGTCCTACATCATCGACATCTTGCGAAAGGAGCGGTGCAACAAAGACGACGTTGGTATAGCCTATATTTATTTCAGCTATAAAGACACCGAGATTCAGACTTCGGTTAATATCCTGGCCAGTCTTCTCGAGCAATTAATTTCCAAAAGACCCAGCTTTCTTTCAGACCTGAGGAGCCTATATGCTAAACACATGAAGGAGAACACGCGGCCGTCTATTGCTGACATAGGATCGCTACTTCAAAATATTGTCCTCGGCTTCTCAAAGGGTTTCATCATTATAGATGCCCTAGACGAGTGCGCTGATGTCGACGACGTCCGGTTCATAACGTTGACCGAATTAAAGAAACTGCAACATCGAATGTTGTTACTCGTCATGTCTAGACCTATGCCTGATCCGGAAGGCCTATTAGAAGACGCTACTCGTATCAATGTCGAAGCCAGCTCGACGGATATCAGAAATTATATTGAGCAACGCATTGACAACACAAGGAGTGTGCAAAAGCACGTCGCAGGTGTACCAGATCTACGGCACAAGATCGTAACGGTCATTCTTCAAGAGATCAAGGGAATGTAAGTTTACAAAAGAAAAGCTCTTCATGAAGAAGAAGAAAACAGTAGATTCTGATTGATTGTCTGTTAGGTTTCTCATGGCCCGGCTTTACTTAGATACGCTAGTCACTAAAACCACTCGTCGAAAAATAAAAACCGCCTTGGAAACATTGCCCGAGGGCCTCGATTCCATCTACGATGAATTGATGATTCGAATCAAATTACAAAATCCCAAGGACCATGCCGAACTTGCAATGAAAGTGATTGGCTGGATATTCTATGCTGCCAGGCCTCTGACCGTTACCGAGATGCAACATGCTTTGGCAATCGAACAAGATGATGCAGACTTGGATGAAGATGGCATACCCAATCCCGACTTGCTAGTATCGGTTTGTGCTGGGCTGGTGATGATCAACGACAACAGCAATACCATCAGTTTTGTTCATTATACCACTCAAGAATACCTCAATCGTGGCGGTAAACGTCTTTTAGGCTCTACTAATGGAGACATCGCCGCCACCTGTTTGACATATTTACGCTTCGACAGCTTCAGTCGCCGGATTGAGAACTTGACTAATCGGGATGTACTTTTAGCACTGCTCCACGAATATCCGCTTCTCAGTTACGCAGCCCAACACTGGGGGAAGTCACCAGAGGAATGCCGAAAACGAGAGCAACGATGAACAGGCTTTGGAGCTGCTTCAGGACGAAAACAGAGTGCACACCATTGCATGGTTGAGGGACCATGCGAACAATTTAGCCAAGGGAACATATTTTCGGCCTCGAGCACAAGTGCTTGGTCTAGCATTGGCGTCTTCGTTTGGACTTACAAAGCTGGCATTCAATTTGATCGAATCAAATTCATCTGTGCACGAAGAGACGGCGGAAATGCTTTTGAAGATGGGAGCTCAAATCAATTCGAAAGATCTTGCCGGCTGGACGCCTCTCCACCAAGCATCTGCTGGGGCCGACGAAGTTATGGCAAAGCTATTGATCAACCATGGAGCGGATGTTAATGTGGTTGACGGGTACAATGCAACGCCCTTGTATCGGGCAGCTGAAGCAGGAGCCGAAGAAATCACCAGGCTCCTTCTCGATAACGGCGCCGACGTACTGGTCAGAAATACCCATCTTCAAACCGCTGTGCACAGAGCTGCCGATAGGAGGCATCTTCCCGTAGTCAGCTTACTTCTTCAGTATGGCGCTGATGCAGGCGCGAAGGATCACTATGGATACACGCCGTTCTATCGAGCTGCAGACCAGGGATACGAAGACATTGCAAAGTTGTTACGAACTCATATGCTAGCAAGGTAAGCATATGATGCTCGGAGAATCAAGACTGAGATATACCCAACGTCTACCTAGCTACCTAGGTAGATGGCGATTAAAGTTGGCCTTGTGTTATTTTGGAGCATTGAATACAGGCGAGGATAGGTAGGCAGATGTGCATACTACTGGCACCATGCAAAGTATGACGGGAGTATTTCTTACAGAGGTTGACATTATGATTGCCATGATGAATCGAAAATCTTGATTAATGACAAGTTATTTTACCCAATGGTGCCATGGGAGTAGCGTAGACGCTCCTGAACAATGTTTTACGTTCTCAAGCGGGTTCGAGTCGTGACAAAACGTCATGCACGTGAGTCATTATGTTTACGACTTAGATGCCCTTCTCTTTTGAGAACTGGGCTGCGATGTCACTGGTCGCCTTGTTTCTTCTGTTGTCTCACTGATATTGCGAGAGGCTGGAGCTGAAATGTTGTCATCCCTTTAGACAGGCAACCTCGTCGCTACTGGGCGCTTTATGTTGCTTATTGCCCAGTGCATGATTCAGTCCATGTCTTACTCGCCAAGCACTGAAGCCTCGCATCAAGACACTTTTACAGTCTTCAGGCAGGGCCGTCATCATGGCAAGTCATTTTTACCAGCGCCCGACATGATCCACTGGCACGGCATTTGGAGTTCGGAACATCGCTTCAATCGTGTCGGTTAGCTGATGTTAGCGTCTTTAACCGCCAATTACCAAGGCTATCGACACATCCGGGCAGCCCCAAAGCGAGCAAAAATCCCCGACAGGCCGAGGAGAAAAAAACGACAGACGGCCGCGCAATGGCGTAATTGGTACGGCGATTCTGCCGAGAGGCTAAAACTCTTCCGCCGCCCAATTTTGACTTGTTTTTGAAGGCGTGCTTTGGCCGTTGATGCGGTAAAGACTCGGTTGACTATTTTTTCTCTCTCAATTTTCACCCTAGTGCTGATAGAAGGATCTGTCTGCGTGGGATATCAATCTGTGATCCTTCTCTTCGTAGAGACTCTTGGCCGAGATTCGGAGCCTTGTATCCTTTGTAAGCCCTGTGATCTGTGGTGAGACGGGGTTTCCATATTTTTCCCAGACGAGATTCTGTCATCTTCGTTGCTTCTCTTTGAGTGAGGCTGAGCGATTTAATACAAGTAAATAAAGAGGGTGGCTGTTTTTTCCCATCCTAGTGTCTACGCTCTTGAACTTTTTTTTTCAACATCATTTTTCCTCTCTGGCTCCGTAAAACCATCCACCATGACCGCCACTAGCAACGGTTTCATCAGCAACGGCGGACCTCAACTCCAGCTTAACAGGGCGGTGGAGACGGCTGATGTATGTACATGTCCTGGGTCCTTTGCACCTTTCGGTTACCGGCAAACTAACTCTTTTCTATAGCTCCTAGAGTCTGTTCAGCAGCTCATTATTCCCTTCATCAAGGCCGCCGATGATGCCGCGGCTCACAAGGCCACGGGGAATTTGGGGTTGAATGCGAATGGAGAGCCTCACAATGTCTTGATTGACTCAAAAAAGCCGTCAGACCTCGTTGCCAGGTTAAAGTTCCTTCTCCCAGAGGAGGGACTAGGCAAGGATGGCCTCCTGCAGGGTATTGAGAGGCTACTCAAATACAGCGTCAACACATGGGATCAAGGCTTCATGGACAAGCTGTACGCGAGTAATACACCAGTATGTGCTCACATTGTCAAAATGACTTGTGAATTCAAAGTTGACAGACAATTGTGCTAGGTGGGAGTTGTAGCTGATCTCTTACTGTCCGTTTTGAACACCAATGTAAGAGGCCCCTCCCAAGTTGTGGTTCAAGTATCCTAACATTTTCTCAAGCTACATGTTTATCACGTCTCTCCGGCATTGACCATTATTGAAAAGACGACTACCAAGGCATTTGCCAAGCTGTTCGGATTTGACGGACAATATGCTGGCGGTGTGTCATGTCCCGGAGGCAGTGGTTCCAACCTCACATCTCTCATCGTAGCCCGCAATACGCTCTACCCCGAAAGCAAGACGGAAGGAAACGGCAAGCATGATTTCGTCGTCTTCACAAGTGCGCATGGCCACTATTCCGTGGAAAAGGCCGCAATGACAACCGGCATGGGCTCATCCGCCGTGTGGGCAGTTCCCGTGGACGACGAGGGCAGGATGAAGCCAGAAGCCCTCCGGGAATTGGTTTTGCTCGCCAAGCAGCAGGGGAAGACGCCGTTCTACGTGAACGCGACGGCCGGCACTACGGTCAAGGGCTCCTTTGACGCGTTTGAAGACGTTTCCAAGATTTGCAAGGAGTTTGGCCTGTGGATGCACATCGACGCAAGCTGGGGCGGCAGCGTCATCTTCTCAAAGGCGCAGAGCTGGAAGATGAAGGGCTCGCATCTGGCCGACTCGCTGACTGTTAACCCGCACAAGATGCTCAATGCACCCGTCACCTGTTCCTTGCTCCTGGGCCCGGATATGCGCATCTTTCGAACAGGCAAACAGCACCTCGGCGGGATATCTCTTCCACGGAAGCGACGACGGCGAAATCTGGGACTTGGCTGACTTGACGCTGCAATGCGGCCGGCGAGGAGACACGCTCAAGGTTGCCTTGGCCTGGCTGTATCATGGCGCCAACGGGTTCGAGCGGCAAATCGACCACGCATTCAACATGGCCAGCTATCTATTCAAGCTTCTGCAAGAAACTGGTAACTTTGTCATGGTTTCGTCGTATCCTACACCTTGTCTCCAGGTCTGCTTCTATTCTGCTCCGGGGGGTCAGTTGCCTTCTGATAGCAAGGTGAACACTTCCAGAACGCAGCAGATTGCTCATGCACTCGTTGGCAGGGGATTCATGGTTGATTACGCTCCGGGCGACCACGGCAGCTTCTTGCGTGTCGTGGTCAATGTGCAGACCCTAGAGGGGACTGTTGAAGGTCTTGTCAAGGCCATGAATGAGTTGGGTCAGGAGATTTCCCTGTGAAGCAAGGATCCTACCGTCTATTGGATATAGATGGCATCTATTGGACAGATGCTCAGGCTCGGTGGCCTGATCTACTTTGACATGTATTCTGTAAACTTACACCGACGATGTATTGTGAGAAACCATAGATATTTCAACATGAATTTATTTGGTCATGATAATTCTGCTCGAAGAATGGTATTCCGCTTTATTCCAAAGTCGTACCATTTTTGATACAGATAGTAAGAATATATAATAAATGAATTTTGTTTTCAAAGCAAGGCTATTTCCCCAACATTTATCACTAAATCAGTTGCTACTCTCGTCAACAATTTCTCGCGATTCATGCACCCCATTTTCTCCACTTTGTCTCTCAAACCCCTGCCAATTGCGCTAGCCACGATAAGATCTTATCAGCGATAATCTTCGTCCAAGAAAAAAAAAAAAGTTCCCAAAGCTCATCGCAGCTCTCTAAACCAAACAGATTGCCCACTGTACTGCTCTCGACACAATGCCGAAGCCACGAACAAAACGAGGAGGCGACCGCGATGAGCGCAAGAGGAAGCGATACGACGACGCCGAAGCGAATTTCGATGCCGACACCAAGCGCCAGCGCCGAGAGGACGAGGGCAACGGCAACGAGTACGGATATGGCGACGAAGAATTCTCACAACACCAAGGCGGTGCTGGCGAGAGGGAGTTCTTTGGCATGCTGGCTGATGACGAGCAAGAATACTTCCGACGAGCTGATGAGATGCTGGAGCTGAACCAGTTCCCGACCCCCGAGGAGCGAGACATCTTCTTGCAGAGCGTCTACCGCGAAGCAAAAGGCAAGGAGCTCAAGGTCGCCAGCAGCCAGTCTTGCTCTCGGCTGATGGAGCGACTGATACAACTCGCCTCCACGGCCCAGAAAAAGCAATTGTTCGAAGCCTTTGGCGGCCACTTTTTGTCGCTGGTGCAGCACCGCTTTGCTAGCCACTGCTGCGAGGCGCTCTTCCTCCGATCTGCTGGTGTTGTCACGCAAGAGCTTGCTGGGTTTACCGGTTTTGTGATGGATACCAAGGGTGCAGATGTCGATGCGCAGCAGCCTGAAGCTTCCATGGAGCATCTATTCTTGGCAACACTGGATGAGCTTGAGGGCAGCTTGGGTTACCTCATCACGGACCGATTCGCTTCACATACTCTGCGAGTCTTGCTGCTAGTATTATCTGGAATGCCTCTTGAAGAACAGTCGTCGCGTACGCTACTAAAGAGCAAGAGGAAGGAAAAGATTACGGTTGTCGGATCTACAGCGGCAGATGCGCAAAACCACGGCAAGCGAGCAGTGCCGGCATCTTTTATCATGGCAGCCAACAAGATCATGCGAGACTCGGTCGCAGGAATGGATGCCACTGGAATCCAGGTCCTGGCCAAACACCCCATTGGCAACCCGATCCTGCAGCTCATCCTGGAACTTGATTTAACGCTCAACAAGGGTGAGCCCAAGGGCGAGGATGGGAAAGCCGACGATGCTTCTCCTTCTCTTCTCCAGCTGCTTCTCCCCGACGCTCCCCGATCCCTGTCTGATGGCTCTTCTGCGGCTTCCGAATTCGTCAACGGCATGGTATACGACCAGATTGGCTCGCGACTCATCGAAACGCTCGTCGCGCATGCGCCGGGAAAGATTTTCAAGGCTCTCAACCAGAACATATTCCTACCCAGGATACAAGGCTATGTCCGCAACGACATCTCATGCTATCCTGCCATCAAGGTGCTTCAGCGACTGGGCAAGGATGATCTCGCAAAGGCTGTCGATCAAATTGCGCCGACTATTCCCCTGCTGGTCTCCAAAACAAGATATAACGTCTTGTCGACCCTCTTTGAACGATGCGCGGCTAGAAACATCAATGACGAAATTAAAAAGTTGATGAAGGGCTTGAAGGAGGGATGCGGCAGCCAACCCGCTGATCTCGTCATGACCTTGTGTTCCTTTTCAGCCACCGAAGAGGAAGAGAAGAAGAAGAAGAAGGACGTGAATCAACTGACCAAGAACGAATATGCCGTCCAATCCCACGGCGCCAATCTACTTACCACTTTGCTCTCAATATCCGGCCCATCAAAGGGTGTGCAAGAATCCATCCTTGCTTTGCCGTCCGACATTGTCCTCCGCCTCGCCAATACGTCTCTACCAACCGTCACCGTCCTCACCACCGTCGTCAACACCCCATCTACCAACTCCATTTTCCAAAAGAGCCTCATAAACACACTGATGCCGCACATACCCGACCTGGCAACATCCCAGTACGGCCACAACCTCATCAATGCCATTGCCGAAATCCCTAGCAAGGGTAAAGATTGGAGCATCCCCCAGCACATGAAGGATAGGATCATGACCGCCCTCGGAGCGCACGAATCCCAACTGAGGGAGTCATGGATGGGAAGGAGCGTCTGGCGGACGTGGAAGGGAGACATGTGGAAGACACGGCGGTTTGACTGGAAGAGCTGGATGAAGGAGCTGGATGAGACCAAGGCTCCGGCTGCGGCTGCGCCCAAGAACAAGGGGGAGGCTAAGGCGAATGGTGAGAAGAAGGCTGTCAGGGACGACGAGGATGTTGAGCAGCAGCAGCTTGAAAAGGTAGAAGAAAAGGAGGAGGCAACTGGCGAAGATGGCGACGAAAAGGAGGAGAAAAAGGAGAAGAAAGAAAAGAAGGAGAAAAAGGAGAAAAAGGAGAAAAAAGGAGAAAAAAGGAAAAAAAGGAAAAGAAAGAAGAAAAAAGTAAAGGAAGAACGGTGAAGAACAGGAAAAGAAGAAGAAGAAGAAGAAGAAAGAAGGCAAAGGACGAGGACGTTGAGATGGCTGATGCGGAAGAGTGAATCAACAAACCGTCTTTGTAGACTGAGGGTGTCTGCATCTTTTTGTTTATAGATGCCTTGTTTATCAAGAGCTTAGTACATGTCTGGTAGACAAACTTTGTGGTTCTGGGTGATAATCAAGGGTGCCGCCTATCTGGGTAGCTTAAAGTATGTAGTCCAATAGGTACTGAGGATTTAAATCAAACCCAAAAAAATGGGACATCAAACGGCCGGCATATTCAAATACTTTTCAGAGATTATACTTAAACTCTTTCTCGCTTAAGTTACGGTAAATATGCATTCCATGGTGGACTACTTGGTGCTGGCAGGGAGATGGACTTTTCTCGTCTCTCATTTCAGTCCCTCCTTCACTTCGCTCCGTTGATGTTTCCTTGAAACGCATGACAGATGCCCGTTCCGTCCTGTCGTAACAGAATGGCCATTGTGACTTTTCTCTCAGTTTCCTTTCGGTTGGCCGGCTAACGACCTTTGCAAACTGATCAATAAGTGATTCTTCCCATCTGCAACAAGGAACCGCGCATATCCCCCTGACGCAACTTTCGGGAGCTTGGCACCATGTCATTAACTCGGTAGCATTTCACTTCATCAAACGCATTTGGTTCACCATTTCATCCGTCATTCCGTAACAGTACCATCCTATCCATAACAGACGTATAGTGAGGCGCGTCCCAGACCAATCTCATCCCCGAAATCGCAGCTTGCTTCCGGTTTTGTTGCTCCTTGTCCATGACTGACTGATATTTCTCAGGGATTTCTTTCAGTATCCTTAGCGAACAAGAAGCATGCCTCGAAAGGGATACGATGTAACGGGGTGCGCCCCAGGTACTCCCGCTGCCGAAGCCGCGGCTCGGGCCAAACAGAGGGCTGCCCCTGGAAACCGCACTCCTCGCGCCGGAACTCCTATCAACCCAACCGGCCAGGATGGAGATGATCAAGAGACCCCTCGAGCTTCTCGGATCGGTGTCTTCGCGGGACATGCTCCTGGTGGCCCTCCCGTCTACTCCCAGGAGAACGTGATGCAGGATGATGGAGGATTTCAGACCCAGCGATTCCTGCCAAGACAGGAGCTGTTCCAGAACCCTTTGAACGTCAGTTCATTTCAGGCAGCTAATAATGTCGTGGTGAGGCCCATCAGTGGCCCGCATGGTCATCCTGTTCCTTTCCAAGCGCAGTCGTCCATGTTCCCCGGCGTTGCCTCGTCAGCTTCCACGGGCCAAAGCGTTGGATTTATCAACGCCCCAGCACAGTTCAGTACAGTTGCCTTTGGGACTACCGAATTCGGAGCGCAGCAGCTGCCGCAACAGTGGAATAACAACCCGTTCTATGCTTTGCCCGCCAGCCAGCATGGAATCCAGGGTTTTCCCACGTCTCATCCTGGTTCAGAGTGGTTTGTCTGCTACCAAACGGCTGCAGGAACTGCGCAATATCCGGCACCAAACACCAACGCCGGGACTTTGGCATCTCAGAGTCACGACGAAGACACTGAGATGACGGGCACCAACCGCTGAGAGAAAATGAGAGGGAGTATTACAATGATTGATGATACAACTTTGCTGCAAAAGAATACGTATGTTGTCGTTTCCATATGGCTGGGGGTATGAGATGCTGATGCTTTATTAGCCATGGGCCAAGCCTGTTATTTCAAGGTATCATACCGAGTTTAAATGTGCCGGAAGAGAGAGAGAGCAAGATAGAAGCCGTTTGTCAAACAATGGTAGCTTGCAGGAAATTGTCAGTGATGCCGTCCCTGCCCGGCTGTTTGCTTTGTTAGAGTCTAACCTGGAATAGATATGCTGGACAGGCCACAAAGAGATTATTCCGAGGATTATAACGAAGTTTCATGAATGTGCTTTTAGAAACTATTAGAGACAGTCAAAGAGGGTACGATATATGCGCAGGAGAAGTCACTAATTGTAAAAGTGAAGTTTGAGTTTATCAATTTCCTGCTTTTTGAATGTGCATGCCCATATCTATACCTGAGGCATCACTTTTCCCCCAATGTGTCGTCATATCAGTACCAGATGAAGCAAGAAGTCCCATCATCTGAGAAACTTGACGTTACAGAGTAGAGAGAAACGGAAACTGCTTTCTACTATAGCTGCTATCACTTAAAGTACTAACGTAGCTAATGCAGTAGTACTTGGTATCTGGACTTCAACTTTTGAAGCATTTTATACACAATCTCCCGCCAAGCCTTTGATCCCCAGCAAGTTGGAGCAGACTGGGAAAAATGCTCTAGATTGTGAATAGTCTCATAGAGCAGTTTCCACATTGTGTAGGTTATCTATAGTCTTTTGATGCCATGCCGCGTGGCTCATACGTTTTCGTTGGACTCTCCCGAGCCTTCACATACGAGTCGACCATCTGAAATATACTTCCAAAGAGACCTGTGGGTGCTTCATTTTCACAGAGCGCAGCTTTGTTAGGGCTAATTTGCCCCAAGGATGTCGCTTGGTCGAGAAACCGTAGCTATGTAGCTTAAAGTTATCGATGAAAAACTAGAGCAAGCCCCTTTCGAGGCGCGCCGCAATCGATTGCACATATTTCAAAGATCAATTCTCCAAAAAAAAACCCATATTTCTTCGTTTTTTTTTCTAATTACTTGATCTAGTCCTACCAAACCCTGTTGGCCGTTTCCCCCCGTTTTGCAACGGGGGGATATCAGGTAGATGAAATGGCTTCTTCTGGGGAATGTCAATCTCCATATTCACCGCCCGCCACATCTCCCACACAGTCGCTCTCCTCGCCGGCAACATGCTGTACTGTAAACTATACAGGTTTTTCCTGTTAATCGGAGGGACAAACTGTCCAGTCACCAAACAAAGCAACACTCGTGGTGATAGGTAGTGTTTGCGTATGCGGTGAGCCATTTGAAAGTATTGGTGGAACATGTCGTGGAAGGGAAGAGGAATATTCTGCACAGATCAGCCAGGGTCACATTTTCTGACCAGTCTTGAGACACAAGAGTTCATACCTTGAGATAGATAATGGAAGTAGGGGCTCATTAAAAAGTTTATCATTAGTGTCGGGGGGTTTAGAGTCATGGGATATCTCGAAGTTCAAAATGAATGCCACCTAGTCCGAGTTAATCTCTGTCGATGTCTTTCATGTCACTCTGTATCATTTTGGTACTCACCAGGTAATCTACTTGGGTCCTTCAACCTCAACATTAAGGCAAAAAGTGGAAAATGATTCAAACATGATAGCAACGTATCAAAGCCGGCCTTGAGTGATATGATGGTCATCCTAGCAATGGCAAAATTGAGATAGAAAACCATCACGGTGGGCAGAAGAAAGAACAAAAGGGTAAATAGAATGGTTCCAACAAGCAGCTGGTCGAGGTCGTAATCGCACGAATCGATACGATTGCGGAGGACGTTGTGTTTTTTCCCTCGAAACAGATGGAAGAGAGACCGCAAAATGGTGAGCTGCCAGTGGTATATCCTTGCAGACGCGAGATAGAACGAGTAGATGTGCATGGTGAGGACCGATAGTAAGTCTGAAAACATGGCGATGGGCATGCTTGCCCCTGCAAAAGACGAAAACCCAATGAACCAAATGATGTGTGGCAGCATGGGGCTTAGAGTCTCAATGCAACCTACGAGGAGAGGCTATGTCAGCTTGCAGGACTTGTGAAGAGGGCAGCGAATTGCAACTTACTTGACCAATAGTCAATGACCCAGAGAAACAAATCGCCAAGAAAGGCAGCCAATTCACCGTTTAGCTTGAGGCCTGCGGGCCATCCCATGAGCCACGATATGCCGCGTTGGAGCGCCTCTACCGTGTATGTGCGCAGGAGATCTCGGATTTGACCCGCAACCCAGTCCTTGTGCTCAATGATGTACGAGCCTACAGCCATGCCGATAATCACATCGTTGGCAACAAGCCAAAGGCTGTTGTAGAAACGAATGTAGTCCGGATGGCTAGTCGTGACGCTTGCCCAGTTGGCTTTCCGCTGGCGGAGAGTAACATATTGCATTGGCCAATAGCAGAATTGCTGGAGACGAATCTCAATCTGCTGGGCGGTTGCTGAGATATCCTTGAGCGCGGCATACCCTGGTTTGGCTCGAAACTCCAAGATGATGAGGAGGATTTCCGCCACCATCCTATGGAAGAGCAGCACCAGAATGAAGGCCTTTTGCACAATTGGGAAGAGGTATACTGAAAACAGAGTCCACAACTGCACGAGCACATAGTTCCGCATTGTCGTGGCCGACTCGACTACCCTCTCGGAGACACTAAGTCCTCGTTTCGGTCTTGGTCCAAGCCGTCCCACGTTGTGCTGCAACGCCTGTTCCAGCTCCCAGGACCAATTGACCTGATTGACAATTTTGGGCAGCGCTTTATCTCTGGCGGAGGCAACTCGCCTAACGATGCTGTGCTGCTTCAGCTTCTCGGCCAGTTTACGCCGATTTTCCTTGATTGCCTTTTCCCGCTTGGTCTCCTCGCTGTCATCTTCACTGCTCGTAACATCCTCGGGGAGCGATCCTTTGTCCCCTAGAGCCAACGCTATTGGGTTGAGGGATATGTACTGCATGCCTTTTGGGTGAGGCCTGTCGTAGAGGATGAGCTGGATACTGGAGGCCTTGGCGCAGGAAATCCGGGGATATCGGCTGTTTGTGCTTGTCTTGGCGCATACCCACGAAGGGTCAACCGCGCTTTGACTTGTCGCATTGGAAATACCTAGAACATGCATCGACGAGTGCCCACAGAGGTCATAGATGCGGCTCGGAGAGTGGGGGCCGCTCCGGAAGAAAGTACCGGACCTGAGATGGAACTCGACATTATGCGCCTAGAGTCGTTAGCGATGAGCTCACTTTAAGAGGAGGGGGGAGGCAACGGAAGAGCTAACATCGACATCTTCGAGAATGGTGACGACGAAAACATCGAGTGTCGAGTTCCTCCATCCGACGACAACACCGGTGCGATCAGATTTGCGAATGTCTGTCGGCCAAAACACTCTCATCAACCCATCATGCTCTACCATGACAAAGGATGGTTATCGACAAGACGAGGCACAGCACTCAGAAAGAGCCCCGTCGCCTGAGCTGCTCTCGCGCAGATATTCCGGCTCCTTGTACTCGTGGGTGCTGTGGTTCTTTTGCGTCAGCCTTGAGACTAGCTTGGGCGATGGCGTTTCGCACTCCAATCTCGGGGGGTTTTATACGGCAACATACAAGTCTTGTTTCCCTCCTTGCGACTAGGGCTACTGGCACAAAGATGGCGAGGAAGAAGGCACTCAAGACCACAATGCCGCGGGCTGCACGCAACTAGAAGCAGGGACAATAAGAGATGGACGTCAGACATGCCCAGACAGGCTCGAGGTGTGGCGGGCGCAACGGCGCAGGCATTGCGACTTACAACAACTCCGTATTCCGCGGCAAATATTGCCAGCTCATAGAGGCGAGTAACGAGATCCCAACGCGCGGTGATGTAGCCAGCGACGAAGATGCCGAGGGTCAGGGTCGAGAAGGGGTGCATAGAGCGTTACTGCTGCCTGTAGGACATGCCGCTGGCCAAGGAGCAAAGGATCGGGTCGCTGTGATTTGTCGCCTCGAGCTCACAGGTGGGATGCCAATACTGATGCTGCTAATACGGATGCTGGAGCGATGGTCGGCGGTGCGCGCGCGTCACGTCGGCCGCGGAATTTGGAATAAAGGAGCTGAATGGAAGAGCTCGGAGCATTTGCCCTGGAGAGATCCTAGCCAACGGGTTGCTGCATATGAAACAATTCCAGA
>MDJU01000338.1:0-34419 GCA_001721665.1 Trichoderma pleuroti
GTGTTTGGTGGTGTTTTTTCGGCTTCTTGGCCACGTCATGGAGGGACAGTTGGGGGAAGAGGACGAGGATGAGGCAGGACGGGGAGAGGGGGCCGAAGGGAAACCGGGGCGGCGCGGAGGAGACGGGTTATGGGGTTGGCGGTTGGAGGGCCGACACGGAAGGATTGTTGTCAAGGTGAGATTTGCCATTGTGTCTCTTTTTTCCTTTTTGTCCTTTCTTCTTCTTTTCCTTCTTCTTTGCTGGAACTGATCATGAGGGTGTGAGTTGGACGGGGATGGACGAAGCTGGAGATGCTCCAAAGACGATGCTTCTTCAGTGCTCGCTGACAAGAGAACCGGAGCGGGTTTGATACAGTAGACACTCTTCGCGACGACGATCACCTGGAAGCGACATGTCTACATACCCAGATTGAACTAGTTGCGACTACGTGGATACGTGGAGAGCATCAAACGGTTAGTGCTCAACGTTGGCGGCGCCAAATGTGACGGCGGTGGTTTGCAGGGATGTTGCAGCTCCGCACCTTTGGCTCGTCACAGCCTCGCTGGCAGTTTTTGGACAAACATGGAAGCCCTGGCGGTGTGATGGGGGGTTGAACTGATGCCCACCGTTGCTTGTACCTTTTTCCTATACGGAGTGCCGGTACGGAATGTGGTACAGTACATGTATGCTTCGTGCTGTTTCGATCCGCTGCCTGATGGGGATGGGGATGGGGCCGTGGTGTTGTCTCGTCAGCCTCGGGCCTGGGTTGATTCCGGCCGTGGGTGACGGGATGAGCATCTCCTTTGTTTGTGTTTTCATGATTCTACATGACAAAACGACCCCGTGGAGCATCTCAACATCACACAGGCCTTGACGGAGGGATTTTTGGCCGCTTGAGGGCGGGTTTTGGCTGCCTTAGGCGAGACAGAGGCCGTGTAAGTGGCCCAGCCGCGTCGAGCCTCTGGTACGATGGCCAGCCGCTTTTAGGGATGGAGTGCGACGAAATTACAAGGATGATCCCTATCGAGTACAGTGTTTTCTTTTCCTCCTTCTGTTCCAGTTATTTTTTTTTTTTAATTTCTTTTGCCAGGGCCAAAGGTGCTGCCTTGGTAGGCTCTGCATCTCGCACTCTTCATGAGAGCTCGAGGCAGTCGGTGGCATGATCTGAGTACTCGGTACTTGATCCGCGCCGGCGCCTGGATGGCACGATACTTGCTGCTTGAGGGGGCACAAGTTGGCACCCGCTAGACGGAGGCGCCTGGCGGAGCCCACCGGAGGCGCCATCTTACCACTGCTAGCGGCTTTGGCACGGCGGCTGCGTGCTGGAGCGAGCCCCACTGATCGATGCCAGGTACCCCCGCCATCGGACGCGCATGGGAGAAAAGGTATCGGGTACTTTGGCAGAGCGAGGTCGAACTGACCGGTGGTACTGTGCTGGGCACAGGGCGGGATTTCGTACAGTTACCGTCGAGTACCTAGGTTGTTGTCTGACGCAACTCAACTCATCCCCGCACCGCATCAAACTGTTAGTTGGCTGATGTACGTGCTGTACTCCAACACAGTTCGTGGGCTGCTATAGCGAGGTTCACAGGCGATGAACCAGCGCTGGAGGGCTAGCATCAGTGCTAACAGGCACTAACGGCCCTGAAGCGCAGTGACGACAGAGGCAGCAACGCCTGACTGCAGTGCACTTGTCCAGGCTTCCAATGGACATGGAACCTCGTACTTGGACGCGAGGCTATCAATCCTCTTGTCAGCTTCACCTCAAGTCCGACGGGATTTACTGCTCAACTCAGCTCAACTCAGCTCAGCTCAGCAACCTTTTGTGCAGCATCATCATCTTTTCTCTTCATCTCTCTCGTCCTCCTGCCTCGTCGTCCGTTTGTCCTCGTTTTCCCCGGGCTTTGGGCCTCAATATCGGGCCCGGCTGCGGCTTGTTGTCGCTTTCGTCATCTCGCAGACACGCACACACGCACACACGCACACACGCAGAAGCGAGGCAGACGCAGACGCAGACGCAGACGCAGACGCGAGAATAGCAGGCAAAGCCCTCCGTACTCCGGACTAGGCCAAGCAGCAAACGGCAGGCCGCTAGCAGAGCTGGCAGAAGCAAGCAGCAGCGCAACGCTAGACAAGGCCGGACGACAGCAGACAGACAGACAGACAGACAGACAGACAGACAGACAGACAGACAGACAGACGACTCGGACGGCGCTGTTGTCGCTGCAGTGTCGCTGCAAGTCCGGTGCGACACCGCATCAACGCCTACATGAGACTTGCGTCCAGCAGAGAGCGCACTTTTGCCTCTGCCCGCTCACCAGCAGGACCGACGGTAGCAGCAGCAGCAGCAGCAGCAGAAGTGCTATTACAGGCCTCAGCATCAGCATCCGCGGCATCTGCGGCACCAGAACTAGTACTAGTCTAGACGGCCGCGGGCAGCTTGGGCAAAGCAAAGCAGAGCAGAGCAAAGCAAAGCAGCAGTCGGGCTTGGGCAACTTGGTACCGATTACACGGCGACAGCTTCATCTGGCTTGGGTACAGTCCGGCTGCTTCCGACAAGCGCGTGCTGGTCCGGAAACTACTGCAGACGGTTGTCTCGTGCCGCTTGGGCCGTCCAAGTACAGCGTACTGACTGGCACCAAGCATACGAGTATCACACGAGCAAGGCTTGCCTTTGACACCCAGCTTACACAAACACAAATGCTATTCGTACATGCTTTATGGCTTACACGCAAGTGCGAGAGATCTTGGCCTCCCTTTACTCGTTGACTACCAAAGACACTTGAGACAGGCCAGGTCCTGTCGTCCAGGCTCGTGTATCACGAAAAGAGTCCTCTCGTCACGATACCTCGCTTCTTTCTCGCTCTCCCGTGCTATTTCCTCCCGTTTTGTCTTGTCTTTGCCTTGTACCATTCCAGATAGATGCGCTCCATCAAACTCGTGCTGTTCAAAGAGAAGGGGAAAAAAAGACATCAGGGGGCTACAAGACTTTTGGTGAAACATTGAACGTGTCGTTGTTCTCTCTCCCTTTTTGTCCCGTCATCTCTCTGTCCTCCATCCACCCACAACAAGGTAGCAAAGTTGCCACCAGCATCGAGCCGCAGTAGTCAAAGTCTCGATACAGGCGTGTGCTTGTCACCCTTCACTACCTTGTCTTGTGGCGAGAAAACAACAGGCCAATACCAAGCCCGGGTTTGATGAATTAGCCAACCAGACCGGACGGGCTGGGCACTCCGGCAGCAGACACGCCAGCAAAGGGGCGGAGAAATGAACCAGCTCCCCTGGAACCATTCGTTTATTGATTCGCCCGTGTTGATGTGATGCTCGGCTAGCCTATCGCTGAGATTCGCTTGAAAATCCTACCTACACACGTCCACATGCATGCATACATGCATACAGGCACACATACATAGCTTCTACACATCAGCACGATTACATACATCCTTGGTCTTGCCTGGCCGGCTAGATACCAAAAGGACCCCAGAGGAGGCGTGTGTCTTTTTGCAAACTAACCACTGCAGCTCCTCCCCGGCATCGACGCCGAAGCTGTCATCCCGACTCCCAAATGGCCAACTCAACGGCCCAGGAGGCCCGGTTTGCGGCCCAGGCCCAGCTCCTCTCGAGATTGTCGACCCCTGACGGTGCCTACGTGGATGGTGCCAGCTCTCCCGTTGCACCGGTAGCTCATACGACTGTCGATAGCTGTGAGGCCGCCACATGTGCCGGTGGATCTCGAGACGTGTTCTCGTCACTATCCGAGCTTTCATCCGCCCTCGCCATCCTCGGTAGCGTCTCGTCACCGCCACGTCTCGAGACTTTGCCAAGCGAGGTCTTGGCTCACATTGCGAGCTTTCTCGATGTTGATGACTTGTTGCGTGCGTCTCGTGTAAGTACTTTGCCGTGTCGTGCCGTGCTGACGGACTGACCCCGGGAACTCTCGCTACACACACACACACACACACATTATATTCACAGGAGGCATGCTACTAGTCCCAACATCTTATCCCTGTGATTGCCGTCATCTGGCATGTTGGGGAAGTGTCCGTTTTGCTGACGAGCTAGCATAGACGTGCCGTCGCCTTCGTGCCATCTCTCTTGACCCTGTCCTGCACCACTACCGCCTCCGCAACGCCCGGTTTCTCTTGACCGTGTTTCTCAATTCTCCGTTCCGCCCGTCTCTCGGTGACCTCATGTCCCGATCCATCTTCTTGACCCAAAACACAATCATATCGCGGCGTCTGGCACGGTCCCTCATCTCCATCCGCCTCTCGCGTCGTCTTGCCTCGCGGCTTTCCGCCAGGGACCTTGTCCAGCGCTGCGTGCTGCCTCAGGAATGCGTGCCGGGCATGTTCCCCGTGCACGTTGCCCCTGGCCTGGTGGCCAAGCGCAAGAGCATTGAAAAGGAGCGCATCAAAGACGGCCTGAGGCGGTGGATTTCCGTCCAGTGGAAGCGTCAAGTCAGCGAGCGGGCGGAAGACGCGCGGAGGTCCGACGAGATGCTGGGCGTCGGTCGTGTCTGGAAGCTACGCCGCTTCTGGGAGAGGATGAGCCGTGGCGAGTTGCCAGCTCATGGGGGCAGAAGCTGGTGACCAAATGGTTCGTCGAGCGTGTGCTTTTCCTGTCCTTTTTTTGGCCCTTTTTTTTATTGCCGTGCTGGATTCAGTGGCGTTTTTGGGTGCTTGTTCTTTTCTTGACAAGTTTGGATTCTTTATATATATATATATTATATTATATACCCGGTCGATTTGTTTGGCCTTTTTTGTTTTGGGGTCTGATTGGGCATCTCTCGACTATTTTTGAAGCAGCTATTGGAGTAGCAGTTTTGAAGACCTGGGTAGACCTAGGTATATATAGTTGTATTTGATTGTTTGTTTTTGGCTATGAAAGAAATAGATGCTGGCATCTATTCAAAGTGACATGTGTGCGCCGGATCCATGCATTAACGGTCTAGGTATAATAACGAAAAAAAAAAAAGATGGCAAGCAGAAAAGAAGAGATATTAACATGGCTTTGTGCATTTCATATCATGCCAACGTTGCCGTGGGCCTCCCTCATTCTTCACTTGCTCATTCTACCGCCCTGTTCGGAAGCGGAAGCCATCCCAGTCATCTTCTTCATCTTCATCGTCCTCGTCATCATCATCGGCGTCTGCCTCTGGTTTGGCAGAATCGCCAGTCGTATGGACATTCTCTTTCCCCTTGTCTTGGGCATCAGAAGTGACTTTGACTGTCGTCTGAACATCATCAGCTTCAGCAACAACAGCCTGGCCTTGGGTGAGTGTCTCGCTCCTCTTGCGCATTAGCGCTTCGCGCTTCTCCTTGAGGCGCTGGACTCGCGCCTCGAGCTCCTGCATCTCTTCAAATTCATCCTCGAGGGCACGGGTGGCTTCTTCGCGCTCATCCTCGATTTCGGCGTCGGCCTTGGACTTGCGGGACTCTGGGTTCTGGACGGTGTCTTGCTCGGCTTCCTTTGCGGCGGCGGCTTCCGCGGCGGTCATGGCCGGGCGGGAGATGACGGCGTCGTCGTCGTAGTCTTGGGCGGCGATGTCGGCTTCGAAGGCGGCCCATTCGTCTTCGTCGACTTGCTGGTCCTGAGACGCGGGTTGTGCTGGTGGTTGCGACTGTGACTGTGAGGAGGCTGGGGGTGGAGAATTGGGGCTGGATGCTGATGCTCATGGACGAGGAGGATGCGGGCGTGGCGACATTGCTGGCCTGGCGGGAGGGGAGAGAAGTCGCCAGCCTGGGCACTGCTGGCTGCGAGGGAGTCGATGATCGCGAGGCCATCTGGACCTGGGCGCCTTGCGTGGGCATGAGAGGCTTCTTGCGATTGTCGTCTTCGGATGCCGTCGCGGGTCTGCTGCGTTTCCTCCGCGCCTCGTCCTCGTCGTCCATGTCTGTGTCCTTTTCTTCTGGACCTAGTTGGTCGAGCTTGCGCTTTTGCGCTGCCAAGGCATCGTGATCCTCGACATCCTCTTCTGCTCCTTCATGCTCGTCCTCTTCTTGGTCTTGGTCTTGCGCCTCGTCGTTGGCATTGGCAATGATCTTGTCATTGAGGGCAGACAGCCGCTTCTTGTGCCTGTCGCTCAGGAGATGGGCGTCCCAGTGGGATTCGGCTCGAACGTGGTCGCGGCAGAGGGTGCAGAGCAGCTTTCCGGCGTCTGAATACAGGGCGTACGGGTGGGTGATGCGACGGGCTGCTCGTTGCTGGCGGAGAAGCGCTCGAACGTCGGCCATGGCTGGAGCTGGCGATGTGATGGACGAGAGTCGAATAGGGAGAGAGGATGGATGAGCTGAGCTGAGCTGAGCTGAGCTTTTGTCGAACGGGATTCGGATATGGCCGTTGATGGTTCTTATGTCTTAGATGGTGTACATGTACATGCTTCAGTGGGGGACAGGAGAGGCAATTGGTGAGTTGAGTCGACGAATTGGTCACGAATGAATGAAGCAGACGATGGCGGCTCTTTTGCCTGATGGCTGTAATTGCAGGTCGATGGATGGAGCTCGTATAATGACCTCCATGCTGCCATTAGCACCAGCTTAATTTTTCCAGGACAAGGTTCAGCTTCTTCTCGACGTCACTCAGTCGCTGGAAGCTCATCGGAGCCGCTGTTTATCCGGCGCAGCTCCAGTAACACTTTCTGCGACCAGCTGCTGCTTCCCCAGAACTTGATCCCATCACATCACATCATATCATACACCAAAATACTCTCGATATTCTTTCCCTTCTCTTGTTGCAGTTTAGTGGCATCGCTTCTCCTCTGATTTGTCATTGTATCAAACTCCAATGAGCTGATACTCATCGACTCTTCTACAACGCGCGGGGAGGGGTTACGTGCACTCGGGCAAGAAGACAAACGACGACGACAAGGGGAAGAAGCAGAGCAACAATGGACGAGCAGCAGGAGCCGCACTCGCTGGCGTCGACGTTTCCAAACCCGCCGGATTTCTGGAAGGAATTCACGCCAGAGAGAATCGCCGAAATCGCAGAGCTGCGACGGGCTCAGGCCGCCGATGGCGAGGACGTGGACAGTGTGCAGATGCCGAATCTGCCTGAGCATCTGAGGGCTCTGCAGCCGCCGCCAGAACCGGCAGATGGACGGTGGCGAGTCTTTGGCGACCAGTACATGGTACGGGTCTATGAAACTAGGTCATCCGTGGTATCTTGTGTCGTCTCTCTAACTCTGTGCTTGTCTTGTCTAGCTCGACGACAAACTCCCGACTCTCGAGGAGCAAGGCATCGAGAACCTGCCGGCAACGGCCTCGTCCAGCGCCAAAGACGCAAAGCACTACGACCGCGCCTTTGAGCTCAAGCGCCTGACCAAGTCGCTGCTGCTCAACTTCCTCGAGCTCGTCGGCACGCTGGCGCGCAACGCGAGCGACGCCGAGGCCAAGGTTGCCGACGCGCGCACCATCCTCATCAACATCCACCACATCCTCAACGAGTACCGCCCGCATCAGGCACGCGAATCGGCCATTGAGATGATGCAGGACCACCTCGACCGCACACGCACCGAAACGGCCGCCATTCGCACGCAGGTCGACAAGGCGAGGAAAGTGCTCGAAGGCCTGGGCAGCCTGGACTTGTCGGCGATTCAAAAGGACGGCGAGAGTGCCACGGCCCGGATTCTGGCAGAGTCACCGATGGCAACGCGGACGGACAAGGAGAAGCTCGAATATGAGAAATTACTGAAACAGGCCTCAGCGTGGGCTGCGGCTGATGCGTTTCTCGAATAGTAGAAGACGACGGAGCGCGAGTTGGTAGAGCTCGAGCTGACGCGAGTGATTTCGTGGCCGAGCCCGAAGCCGGGATGCAAATGCACCGCCAGATGCAGGCGTCGAGAGAGAGCAAGAAGCAGTTTTGGTCGTCAATTCAAGCTGCTTCGGTGGAGGACTGTACTAGCACAAAAGGGGGAGAGAATAGTAAGATTACGGTATTGATGAGGCATGGCGTTGGTTTGCCATTATTGCAGTGGGCATCGCTGTTATGAATATTAATACAGGATGCCAGCATATCGTTGATGAATAATGGGTTACGACTTGAGAGGGAATGGGAAGAGTGTTGCTGAGTTGTCTTTTTATTGACAACATCAAGACTCATTGGTACATCACAGAGAAGGGGGAGAAGAGGATAGACACAGAATTAGGACTATTCACCTAGATGAAATAAACAGCATTGAATACCATGACCAAAAACTGTGCTACACACACACACGTACAGGCAAAATATCCGTAGAAACAGAAATAGGTATCATGCATTACATGGCAGTATTCCCTAACTATATCTAGACTAGATGATAGGATCACAAATGATGTAAAGAAAAAAAAACTCAATACAAACTCGTACAATTCATTTCTTCCCCCCCCCCCCCCTTGACGCTTTACGCTTTTCTCACCGGCGGAGGCCCTCCTCCAACGACACCAGCCACCACCTGTGGTAACGGCGTTGCTGTTGCTGCTGTGCCCTGGCCGTTGTCGTTTCCATTCCCTCCGTTTGCGCCGGTGCCTTCCTTCTCCAGGAGATCCGCCAAGTACTTCAAGTCGTCTCTGGCGCGGACGTCTCGCTCAATAATGGTCTTGATCACCTCCCACTCCCGCCGGGTCATCTGGTACGCCTGCGGGAGGATGAACTGCACCGTGGGCACGCTGATAAGGGGCCCCAGGACTTCTCTCGCGGTGATGACGCCGGTGTCTTGCTGTGCTTGTTTCCTCTGGTCGTCCGGCCCCTGCGGGTGTTGTCCAGGGGGTGAGGCCTGAGACGGTTGTGCTGGCGCGTGAGCAGGAGGAGCGGGACGGTTGAGGTGCGGCAGCTGGGGGATGGGAACCGGCGTGGCGGACTGGCCGTGGCCGTTTGGAGGAGCGTTGGGGAACGGAGAGGAGGCGATTTGGGGCGTGGCGGGTGAAAAGGCCGGGCCGGACGTCGAGTTGCTTCGCTGGCTGTATCCAGCGGGCGTAGGGGCGGGAGGAGCAGAAGATTGCGTCGTGATGGGGCTCGGGCTGGCCGACGAGCCAGTGGCAGCAGCGGCACTCGTCGCCTCGTTGTGCAGCATCTGCTTCAGCTGGTCCGGCTCGTTGCGATAGACAAAGACGGCCAGCAGCAGGGGCTCGGTCCGGGACTTGGGGATGATAGTTGTCCACCAGGTTGAGCATAAACTCGGGGTGGCCGTCCTCGCCGGCCGGGACAGGCACCAGGTACGTGTCCCTGACGTTGCCGGCGACCTTATTGCCGACGACGCCGTACCGGTTCTTGCTGACAAAGTAGTTGATGAGGTTGTTGAACTCTTGCTTGGCGTCTGGCGACGTCGGCGTGATGTTGACGACGATGATGTCGGTCAGGTTGCTGTAGCGCAGGCTGCAGAGGTACTCGATGGCGCTCTGCTGCGGGATCCGGCCGGCCACGGTCATCTGCCGCGGGATCAGCTTGGTCCAGGGGCCAAACGAGGCAAAGTTGGCGCCTCCAATGTGCTTGGCCGTGGCCTGGAAGTCGGCAATGGAGCTCATGGCCAGCGAGCCGCGCCAGATGACGTCGGGATCCGTGGCCTCTTCCGTGGGCGAGTAAGGCGGCGATTCGTTCTCGTCCTGCAGCATCCGGTCGACATCGGGGTCGAATCCGGGGCCGTGCGTGTTCAAGACGGGCGCAGATGGCCGGCGACGGTGAGCTGCAGTGGGAGATTTCACAGCGGAGAATACCTTGCCAATGTCGAAGTTCGACTGGCTTGGGGAGCGCTGGCCGAGACCGAGACCGGCGTCGCCCAGCTCGTTTCCCCCCATCGACTCGCGCTTAACGTGCTGCTGTGCTTGCTGCTGCCTCTGCTTCTGCTCCTGCTCCAGTCTCTCCTCTCTCCCTGGACGAGGGCCTCCAGCGGATGGCATGGGCGCTTCGCTGGTCACCAGGCCCTCGTCCTCGACGATTTCCTCGCCCTTGTGCGTGCGCCGAACGCGAGGGCCCGTCTCGGACGTGTACAGGATGGACTGCTTCTCCGCCCTCGCCTTCATCTCGGCCGTCTGCCTCTGCAGCTCCGCCGAGGCAAGCTGCTCCGATGTCATGACGGCGAGCGTCATGGGCGAGTGCTCGTGCGCCCAAAGGCCCTGGAACAACTCGGGGTTGTTCTTGAGGTTAAACGACAGCGACTTTATCTGCTGGCTGTACTCCTTTTGGCCCTTGGACAGCGGGTGTGTGTCGAAGACGGCGCGCTCAATCTGCAGCGCATACTTGTCGGCGAGGGATTCCGCGGCCTCATCTTCGGGCAGCTGGATGTGGTTGCTCTTGGCCAGAGACCCAATGACGTGAACCAGCGACTTCTTGAGCGCCTTGGCAGGGCCGATTCGCGTGCCGGGGAGATCCTGGATGGATGCAGTCAAGTCTTCGGGTGGCACATACTTGACCAGGGGAGAGGCCGCAGCCGAGACGGAAGCGGACGCGGAAGCAGAGGCAGAGGCAGAGGCCACGGCCTCGTCCTCTGAGACGCGGCGCATCTTTGTAGTCTAGATGGAGAATATATGTGTTAGCATCAGTCGAGAACAAGTCATCTTGGACAATGGCCGGCATACCTTTCCGTCTGCATCCTGCGAGTCCTCTCTGGCCTTGCGCTTGCCCTGCTTGAGCACGGCCGTCACGTCCTTCTTCTCTCTCGACACGGCGTCGGGAGTGGGCGATGCCTTTGCCTGCGCGGCATCCTTTTCGAGCTCTTCCTTGAAGTCGCTGCCTCGCTTCCCCCTCTTGCGCCCGCCGCGCTTCTTCTTTCGCTCGGCCTCCTCCTCGTGCGCCTTTCGCCGCTCCTCCCACAGCTTCTCGCCGCGGGCAATGGCGTCCAGCAGCTCCCTGTGGTTCTCCGGCTTGCACTCCTCGCACCAGTAGTGGTCGGGAATCTCGTCTTCGTACGAGCTCACGCCCACGCAGACATTGTGCTGCCACACGAAGCACTCCTCGCACGAGATCCAGGCCTCGCCCGAGTCTTCGTCCTGCTCGGTGGCGCCGCAGACGCAGCGGATGACTTCCTCGGGGTCCTGCGACTGCTCCTTTTCCTGCACCGCGGCCTTTTTGTTCTTCTTGGTCTGTCGACGTTTCGGCGCGGCAGGCTCCAGCTCGTCAAAGGCCTTTGTGTGCTGGCCCTTTGTGGCTCTGACGGAGCGTCGAGGTTCGGCTTCTCCTGTGGCGACGGCTTCTGTTAGCAAAGTCTTTTCTCTCGTCTCGTCTCGTCTTGTCTCGTCGGCGACGGTGCATCGCATTTCTCGCGCAACCAGCCCCCAATGAGTCGCATCTCTGCGCCCGTCTTGATCGACTGAGGGGAACCGTCGGCTCTTGAGGTTTGTGTTTTTGTTTGATTTTTTTCTTAGCTTACCGGACATGGCAATGGAGCACGCGCAAAGGCGTCGCCGCAGATCCAACTAATGCGATGCAAATTCTACTGTGGAAGCGAACGCGAGATGGAAGAGAAAATTCTTGCGGTTCGCTTCAGGCGGGCATTGGAGATTTACAAAACAGGCAAAGACGGCAACTAGTAGGTAGTCACAGACAGCTAAACAACGATTCCTCCCCTCGGCAAGAATAAAAAAAGAAGAGGAAAAGAAAATAGGCCTAATTGTAGCGCGAGGTGCCAATCCAGCGACCAGCTCTTCTTGGGTAGCTATGGGATGCGATGGCGAGCGGCGTTGCGAAGCTGCTACAGAACAGAGGCAGCGCGTGCCGATTTGGCTTGTCAAGGTCCAGGGGAAAAAAAATATCGAAGCTTGTGTTGGTGATGACGGCAGCTTGCGTGGGGTTCCGGGAGCCCCTTGGAGTGGATACAACAAGGACGAAGCGGGTGGCGCGCGTCTTTTTGCCTTTTGGCCTGTGGCTTTGGCTTTGCCGCAAGCGATTTCGACTTGACAGCTGGCGGCAGATGGGAGCAGCTGGGAGGATGAAGTTCTCGTGTGGGTTAGATGGAGATGGAGATCAAGAGTCGAGAGAGTTGACTATCGAGTGTTGAGTGTTGAGTGTTGAGCAGCGCAGTTTCTGCCAGCCTCTAGACGAACAACGCCTCAGTCTTGATAGAGAGTAGAAGAGGCAACAGACAGCGTGTCAAGCAAGGGTTGAGTCTCCGATGACGGTGAGCTGGACGAGATGGGATGAGTTGAGTGGAAGTGCTGAGCGGTGATGCAGCAGAGCAGCGTCTTGATCCTGGCCAGAAGCTGGTAAGGAGTGAGTTGGTTCAGTAGCGCGCAAGAGGAAGCAGAAGAAGAAAGAATACTGGAGAAGCCGGAGCTGCAGCTGATGGTCCGGAAATGCGAGTGAATGAATGCCCAAGCAATGCAGTGGCTGATTCTCGACGATGATGGGATGACGGAGGATTAGTCATGAGGGGCAAAACGCTGTGCAGTGGCGGCACAGCCTCGGCTAAACTGTTTTGTTGGATTGTGTCTGTCTCAGCCTTGTCCGATTGCTGCCTCAGGCATTTATTACTTTGGCTGCTGGCTTCGGGCTGACTCAGCCGGCAACGCTTGCAGAGCTCCAGGGTATCTGCCAACAGCTTCAGCACCTACGCGGCGGTCGTGCCTGGAGCTCCAGAAGTGACGGCCTTGTTCCCCTCCATACGCCAAAGAACCAACATCTCAATCCAAATCCTCTCCTCGGCTCCCGGAGATTTGCCCTGCCTCTGCATCTGCGCAAATCGAATCGAATCGAATCGACTCAATCTCTCTCCGGATCTCCAGCTCATCCCATCCCTTGCGCCGTCCATCAGAGATTGCCCCTCCACCATGTCCCGCCGTTACGATTCCCGAGTACGTCCAGTCCAGTCCCGATCTTCGAGGGCGAGCAGATCCGCCGTCAGACACGATGCAGGCTAACCGCGTGCCCTAGACCACCATCTTCTCCCCCGAAGGCCGGCTGTACCAGGTCGAATATGCGCTGGAGGCCATTTCCCACGCCGGTACCGCCATCGGCATCCTCGCCAAGGACGGAATTGTGCTGGCCGCCGAGCGAAAGGTGACGTCCAAGCTGCTGGAGCAGGACACCTCAGCAGAGAAGCTCTACGTGCTGAACGAGTATGCTATTCTTTTACTATGTTCTCACCCTGCGTCTGTGTATTTATACGATATCATCTCGGCTGACACCTTGCGCTCTCGTCGCAGCAACATGATTTGCGCAGTAGCAGGCATGACCGCCGACGCCAACATCCTCATCAACTACGCCCGCCAGGCCGCCCAGCGATACCTCCTCACCTACAATGAAGATATCCCCTGCGAGCAGCTGGTGCGTAAGCTATGCGATCTGAAGCAGGGCTACACACAGCACGGTGGTCTGCGGCCGTTTGGCGTCTCCTTCATCTATGCCGGCTGGGATCCCCGGAGACAGTTTCAGCTGTATCTCAGCAATCCCTCGGGAAACTACGGCGGGTGGAAGGCCACCAGCGCGGGCGCCAACAATGCCAGTGCGCAGAGTCTGTTGAAGCAGGACTACAAGGAGGACTGCACGCTTCAGGAGGCCTGCGGCGTGGCTGTCAAGGTTCTTAGCAAGACCATGGACTCTACCAAGCTGAGCAGTGAAAAGAGTGAGTTTTTTTTTTGCCGTGTCTCGGTTTTCACAAGTCATTGATGGCTAACATGCACGTGTAGTCGAGTTTGCGACGGTAGGACAGACGGAGGATGGCAAAATCTACCACAGGCTGTGGAGCGCCGACGAGATCACGGCGCTGCTAAAGGAGCATGACTTGGCCAAGAGCGAGGACACGGAAGAGAAATAAACGAATAGAGCGGGTGCATGTTTCCAACAAGTAGACTTGAGAATGGGCGCTTAATGACACCAAAAAAGGACAATGGCCCTTGTAACAATACGACATGTCCCAAGATGAGTTTGACTTGAACTACAGGGATCCCTGTGATGTAAGCATGCCGCATTATCCAAAAAGCAACAAGAAGAGGAAGAAGGGAAGGAGAAAGAAAATGCTATATACTTTTGATGGCCCCCCTTTTCCTTCTTAGAGGGACACGATGGGTAGATGGTGGATGGAGTGGCAGCTATTTACACAAAGACAAGCTCTTCCCGCTATGATTACACTACATTGCGCAACATGAATCTCAGCATTAGCCTCAAGCCGTCTCAGCTTCGTCGGGTTCCTAGTGGGAAGGCGAATTCACTACCTTGCTCTTCTTCGTCCCGCACGCGCTGCCACCCCTGCTGGGCCTCGGCGGCCGGGTGAGGATGAGGCTCGTCGCAGCTGGGGCTCGTCAGCTTGGGGAAGTGCCGCCTGTAGCTCCAGTAGGCAACGGTCATGCCGAGGGCGGAGCCGACGCAGACGTCGTAGACGTCGTGGCGGTAGTCTTGGCAGCGCGAGATGGCGACGAGGGCGGCTCCGATGAGGGGCGAGAGGCAGACGAGGGCGCGGCTGAGGTCGCGGCCGCCCGAGTAGTAGTTGAAGATGTGCAGCTGGCCGGCGAGGAAGAGGCTGAGGAAGCCGAGGCCGGCGAAGGAAAAGGACGAGTGGCCCGAGGGAAAGGAGCGCCAGCCGTCCTGCAGGGTGTGGCCGTCGGGGGCGGTGCAGACGGCGACTGTGACGAGGGCGTTTGGCTTGACGTCGGCCGAGGGCTGGCAGCGGGCGAGGAGGTCGGGGCGGGGGCGGCCGACGGCGTTTTTGACAATGTCCGTGATGAAGGAGGAGAGCACGATGGAGATGCCCAGGGAGAGGTACGTGGCCTCGTGCTTGTGGATGGAGGCGCGGGTGGCGAGGTTGTAGGCGATGAGGACGCCTAGCGGGATGAAGAGGGCGTAGAGGAAGTTGAGAGCTGTGCAAGTGTAAGAGGAGATTCAGCATGTTGGAAGAGGAGAAGGATGAAGCTGGGGGGGTTGGGTGAGAAGAGAGAGAGACGTACGGACGGTGACTCGCTCATGTTCGGCGTGGGGGTATGAGATGCGCAGGTCGTTGATGAAGAACATGCGGTGGAAGGGATTGACGAGGAGGATGATCTGGAATGGCAGTTGGTTAGTTGGTGAGGAAAAGAAATATGCGACCGTGTTGGAGGACTCACCAGGATCCATCCTGCGAGAAGTATTGTGAAGCCGATGTAGTCTGGCGCATGAGTCGTCTATATGCGACCAAAAGAAGAAGAAGAAGAACCATGTCAGTCACATGAAACAAAATAAGAGGAGCAAGACGAAGGAGGTCTCAACTCACTCTCCAGAACCTGACCAGGGGTCCCATGGAAGCCGTCGAGTCGCCTGCGTTGGCGGTGCGCACAGAAGGCATGTTGATGATGCGCCTGGGAGTGAGATGAGATGACGGGAGGGCGATGAGGGAATTTTTATAATACGAGTGACTTGGCCATGAATGAGAAGCGCTGCTGAATAGGATGTAGAATGGTGTTGAAAAGGGGGTTTGTTGTAGTGAGAGTGAGTGGGAGAGTTTTGGGGGATGAGCTTTGAAGAGTGAGGCTGAGTTGGATGGGCGATTTGGCGATGTTGCATAAATTGCACGGATTGTTGGGGGTGGAGTGCAGGGTAGGCGGGATGAGGCGCTTGGGCGGAGTTGTCGAGGGACGCGTAATGGGGATGGAGTCGATGTTGGCGTGCATGTAGCTGTACCCGATCGCATGTATGAATTATGATGAAATAGAGGATAATATTTCAAGAATATACTTTGCATTTTATTATCGTGGAAGCAGTTTATGTGGTTGGAGGATCTGCAGCTAATAACCCCCACGTTTTGATATACAAGCCCTAGGTAGTACTACCGTGACACCCGGAGCTCACAACCTGGGCTTGAGAGCCTTGAAGCTCCTTGTAATCTCTGTAATCGCCGTCTCGACTGGCAATCTCTCCATCGAGCTCGCTCCGTAAAACCCGTGAACGCCCCTCGTCCGGCCGAGAACGTACTCGGCGTCCCTCGGCGCCGCAATCGGGCCTCCGTGGCACAGCACAATGACGTCCGGGTTGATCTCGACGGCCGCATCGCGAATCTCCTGAATCAGCTCGACGCACTCGTCCAGCGTCTTGCCCGTGGCGGCGCCGATGGAGCCGCTCGTCGTGAGGCCCATGTGCGCCACGAGGACGTCGGCACCGGCGCGAGCCATCTTCCGGCTCTCCTCGACGCTGAAGACGTACGGCGTCGTGAGCAGGTTGAGCGAGCGAGCCTCGCGGATCATGTCAACCTCCAAGTCGTAGCCCATGCCCGTCTCCTCGAGGTTGGCCCTGAACTGCCCGTCGACGAGGCCGACGGTGGGGAAGTTTTGGACGCCGGCGAAGCCCAGGGCGCGCAGCTGCTTGAGAAACGCCGGCATGTTGCGGAAGGGATCCGTGCCGCAGACGCCGGCGATGACGGGCGTGTGCTTGACCACCGGGAGGACTTCATTGGCCTGTTTGTTTTGTTGTAAGTACTATCACCTATGACATGGCGAGGGTACAGGCATGTATGAAGTGAAGCATCTGGACATACCATTTCCACCACGATTCCGTTGGCGTCTCCGTAGGGCATCAGGCCGGACAGCGAGCCGCGGCCGGCCATGCGGAAGCGCCCGCTGTTGTAGATGATGATGAGGTCGCCGCCGCCGGCCTCGATGAACTTGGCGGACAGGCCAATGCCGGCGCCGGCTCCGACAATGGCCTTGCCGGCGGCGATTCGGGCCCTGAGGCCGGCGAGGATCTGGTCTCTGTCTGTTGGGGGAGCCATTGATGGTCCAGATGAAGATACGATGAGAGTGAATTAAACAGACAGCGCCAACTTGCCCGGCTTCAGCTTGTTGGATCCATGAATCCAATCGTCACATCACAGCAGCCCTTGGCCGGAACTGGCACACGGCGGGGACTAGCAGGGAATAAGTTTACTGTGAGCTTGTTGATGTCAGATCGGGGTCTCCACCAACGGCAGCTCGAATGGCCGTCCATCGCCACTGTGTCTGTCATTGAGATTGTGAGCATCATGGCTGGGGTTTGGTCTGGAGGACTGAGGAAGCACAAACCGCCTCGGATCTGAGACATTGGAAATCTTACAAGATGAACATGCCGTAAACCTCATGCATACCCCGCATCTTCTCTTGCTGCAATTTGATTCCATCTTTACCACCATTCATTCTACCTTGCCGTCAAAATGGCCGCGGTAGCCATCATCGGGAGCTGCGATACCAAGCTGCAGGAGCTTCTCTTTCTTCGCAATCGGGTTGAGGAAACCGCCAGAGTCAAGACGATCCTCATCGACGTCGGACGGGATCCGTGTGTCCACGATGCCATTGCCATCTCCCAGGCCGAGCTCTTGTCCCAGCATGGCCGCGGCAAGGATGCCAGTATAGCAGACTTGACCAGAGGGGAATTCGTAACGCTCATGTCCGAGTGCGCCTCTCGGGCTGTGCGAAACCTATACCAGCAGGGCCTCATCGACGGCATCATCTCCGCCGGAGGTTCCAATGGCACGGCGCTCTCCGCTGCCGTCATGCGCGAAGTGCTTCCCGTTGGATTCCCAAAACTCATCGTTTCGACAATGGCGAGCGGCGATACCAGACCCGTCGTGGGCGAGACGGACATTGCCCTGATGCATTCCGTTGTCGACGTGGCCGGCCTCAATCCCATCCTGCGAGACATTCTCAGCAATGCCGGGGCGTCGATTGCAAACGCCGCTCTCTCGTACGCCGCCAGGCGCGACAGAAAGACACAAGACGCAGCGCAAGAGTCTACAAGCACGAAGAAGTGGCGCGTGGGCATCACCATGTTTGGCGTGACAACGCCGGGAGTCGATGCCATTCGCGCGCATCTCGAGTCAAACTACCCCGTCGAAACCTATGTTTTCCACGCCGTCGGCACCGGAGGAAGAGCCATGGAGCGGCTCATTCGCGAGGGCCAGCTGGACGCCGTCATTGATCTCACCACGACGGAGATTTGCGACCACCTGGTTGGCGGCGTGTTATCGGCTGGAGAGGGACGACTGGACGCTGCCGTGGAGACTGGCCTGCCGAATATCGTGTCTCTGGGGGCGCTCGACATGGTCAATTTTGGGCCGAGAAACACGATGCCGGAGAAGCACGAGGGAAGAGTCATCTACGAGCACAACCCGACGATTACGCTGCTGAGGACGTCGCCGGATGAGTGCCGTGAGATTGGGGGGTTCATTGCTCGGAAGCTCAGCAAGACCAAGAGGCCGGACATGATTGAAGTCTGGATTCCCAAGGGGGGAGTCAGCATGATTGCCGTGCCTGGAGGGCCGTTTGAAGATGAAGAGGCAGATGCGGCGCTGTTTGAGGCGGTCAAGTCAGGACTGAGCGGGAGCGGCATCAAGATTGTTGAAGATGAAAGGCATGTGTATGATGGAGGGTTTGCACGGGATATTGCAGAGGCATTGGCTGCAAAGCTGGGGCTGCAGAAGAATTGATGACTTTTTTACTTTGAAAGAGTTTGTATACATGTAGCTTAAGCACTGCATTCGAATGGAACATGGCATTGTAATCCATCATAGGTTTATATGGTCGTCTTAAAGAACATACAAAGATGGGACGACGATTTCATGGAACAAGTTTTGGTGGTTGGTTGCAGAGAGCTCACTTACAAGGGCTCCGCCCAACGACAGACGCCTGCAGTGCCCACAGCGCGTCAACTCCCCCGTAACTGCACGCGCTAGGGAGCTCTGGCTGCTGGAACAGCGCTAAAAACGCGGAACTCGTCCCGACAGGCGCCGCCACTGCATCTCCAGCTCCGGCATCGACTTTTTTCTTCCTCTTCCCATTCCCTTTCCACATCGATACCCAACAAACATCACCCACCACCTCTGCGCCCACGCCATACCCAACAGCATCGCCCAGATGCTCAAGTCGACTCACAAGCCAGCGCAATTGGCGCCCCTACCGCCGGGCTGGACCGAACACAAGGCCCCGACTGGCCACTCGTACTACTACAATGCCGAAACCAAAGAATCCACGTATAAACGACCCGGCCAGCTGCCTCAGCCCGCACCAGAGCCATCCCACTCTCCATACGCAGCCGTTCCCAATCTATCTGATCCCAATGTCGCAAACGCATACATGGCGCAGTTCAACCAACCGCCGCCCCAGGCACAAAGGGGCGGCTTTGGCGGTCGAGGTGGCTTCGAGAACCGGCCGCGGCCTCAGCCCGTGGACAAGCCGAGGAGAAAAGAAGCCATTCCGGGCTGCGAGCCGTGGATTCTGGTGTATACAAAATACTCGCGACGCTTCGTCTACAACCCGGTCAAGAATGCGAGCTACTGGCGCATACCCGAGAAGCTCATGCCCGCCATCTTGGAAATGGACAAGCAGCGAATACAGAGCAAGTCTGCAGACGAGGACAAGGGAGGCGAAGCAGAGGATGGCGAAGCCAAGGGGGAGGGGGGCAAGGCTGTTGAAGAGACACCTGCTCAGGATCCAGACTTTGATAGCGATGAATATGAAGAGGTAGAGGTGGAGGTCACCGATGACGAGGGCCAGGGCGAAGGCGGCGACGAGGAGGAGAGCGAGCACCCATCAAAGCGACAGCGTACCGAGATGGAGGGTGAACAAGACCAAGGCCCCCTCGAATTTACAGAAGCGGACATTGCGGCGCAACTACAAGCCATGGGCGAAGAGTATGGCCTTGAGCCGGGAGACTACGACGACGGCAACATGGAGGACTGGCCCGAAGGCGCAGAGGGCGTGGAATTCTCAGAAGAGGACGCCAAGTTTTTGTTCCAGGACATGCTCATCGACCTCAACGTCAATCCTTACAGCTCGTGGGAGAAGCTGCTAGAGGACGGCAAAATGGTCGAGGACCCGCGGTACACGGCGCTCAGCACGACCAAGGCGCGGAAAGAGTGCTGGGACGAGTGGACGCGGGCAAGGATTGCCGAGCTCAAGGAACAGAGGGCCAAGCAGGAGAAGAAGGACCCCAAGATTGCCTTTATGGCGTTTTTGCAGGAAAAGGCCTCGCCGAAGCTGTACTGGCCCGAGTTCAAGAGAAGGTACAAGAAGGAGGACCCCATGAAGGACATGAAGCTGTCGGACAAGGACCGCGAAAAGGCGTACAGGGAGCACATTCATCGTCTAAAGATGCCCCAGGCCACACTCAAGTCGGATCTCACGGCCTTGCTCCGAACGCAGCCGGTGCATCTGCTCAACAACAAGTCACTGGCAAACGGACTGCCCGCGCAAGTCCTGACGGATCTACGGTACATTTCTCTCGAGCCCAAGATCCGCGATCCTTTGGTCGAGGCATATGTGCAGACTCTGCGCCGCCTCCTCAGGACCCCGGCTCTGCGGCAGAGGACGAGGAGCAGAAGAAGGCGCGGGAGGCGAAGGAGAGGCGGGAGAGGGCGCTGGAGGAGCGGAATCGGATGGTGGAGGAGCAGAGGCAGAGGCGGGAGAGGGACGTGGCGGCGAGCAAGGCGCGGCTGAGGGAGGAAGAGAGGGAACTGGAGTTTGCCATGAGGGTGGGCAAACGGGGGTTGCAGGGCCAGCTGGCGAGCATGAGCGTGAAGCAGCAAGAGGGAGAGGGAGAGCCATCATAGGTTTGTACATGACTGATTTGACATTGATGAATGGTAACTTGGAAAAAGAAGGTATAAACACATGTATATATACACATCAGAGATGGTCAAAGAACCGGCCAGCCTTTTGCTGCACCTCTTGCGCCCACGCTTCCACATGCTGCGTGCCCTCGGCGCCATCCTCTGTCAAATAGACGTCCACCAGCCTCGCCGGCACCCACTCGAAATACACATTCTCGACGCTGACGCCCTGCAATCTCGCGTCCGGACCCAGGATCCCCTTCCACCCGCGGACGAGCTCCTCGCCGTCGTTTTCCTCGTGGCCCGGCGGCTCAAACGGCAGCACTTTTTCCTTTTCCGACAGCACGACGACCTTGACGTCTGGGGAGACGTGTTTGGCGGCGAGCACGGCGGGGAGCGAACCCGTCTTGTTGCTCACGTTGCCGGCCTTGTCGATGAGGTCTGCGCCGAGGAGGAGGACGTGTGCGTCCTTGGAGGCGAGGGCGGCGCTTGCGTCGGTGTGGATGGTGATGCTGCTTTTGTGTTGGCCGCTGGTTTGGATGAGGGAGGAGAAGCGGCGTGCGGCGCTGACGCCTTCAAAGAGCGGGCGGGATTCGAGAATGTGTATGTCGAGAGGGCGAGAAGCTGATTTGAGAATGAGGGAGATACACGCCGTGATGGTCGAGCTGGATGAGAGGGTGACGATTTTGAGGGGCTTGGTTGGGGGGAAATGGAAAGTTGTGTCGATGAATGAGGAGAAGGCGGTTGCGATTTGGGATCCTGATTGGTGTCTTTGCTGCGCGAGGTGTTTGATGTCGGCGCAGATGGTTTCGATGAGTTCTTTTGGGGGACGAGTTTGAGCAGGGGAGTGGGAGATGGTGCTCGATGATGGAGAGGCTGGAGAGGACGACGCTGAGGATGGGGGCTCCCATGCTTTCCCGCCCATTCTTCCATAGATGCCACGCCGTGAAACGAACATTCTTCCACCACGTATATCGATCACTGGTGTCGATTCGGGGAATCACGTCGAGATATATATCCAGTGCCGCTGAGGCCAACTGTCTCGCACCGCTCTCATGGTCCTCTTGCAGCGTCTTCAGTCCAGCTGCCAAAACACCACCCGCATCCTTGCCGAGATCAATGTCAAACCACACCCTCCTCAAACTCTCCTTTAGCCGTGGCACTCCTTGAAACGATTCGTCGTCAGTGACTTGATCGGGATCAAACCACTTGTACCCCTCGTGCTCCCAATCAATCGTGATTCTCTCTTCGCCAGCGGGTTTCAGGATGAATGCAAAGGGATTAATGGTCCATATGCGGCCGACCTGGGGGTCCGCAAAGGAATACGGTTTGCCCTGCCGGAAGAGCCGTAGAGAAGACGCCGTGAGGGTGGTTTCCTCATGCAGTTCGCGCCAGGCGGTTGCGAGGGGATTTGCGTCTGCGACTTCGACGCCGCCCGAGATGGGGGCGTATTTATGCCTGTTTTTTTTTGATGTTAATATCAGTTGATGGTTACCCATGAAGAATGGAGATTTAATATGAAGTCATCGAGTGGAAAGTGTTGTGTCATACTGATATGTATTCACCTCCCCGCTCCTCCGAAACAAGGCCACCCGCGGCTTCGCATCACGGCCGTCTGGAAACCGAAAGATGAAGCTGACTGCTACAGATTTTTTGGCCAACTGCGACATGATTGTTTTCTTGTGCAGAATTGGTTGGAATCGGGATATTGGAAACGGCATTGAAAGAGTGAAGTGGTGAAGCTTTCAATGAGGTTGACGGTTGGAGTTTAGTCTTCTTTTGGAGGAGGAGTGGCATGACATCACGTTGAGGCGCAACATATTGACTTTATACAAAGGGGAGCATTTATGGTATCTCATAAGATGTTAGAATTATGAGAAAACATTTATTTAAATTTAACAAGATTATTATTATTTTACAGGTTCAAGTTGATCACATTTACATTCGACTCAATCAGGTTCACATTAACGTGCAAAGGCACAAGTGGCAGTAAACTGCAAAAGAATCCAGCCTTCAGCTCCGCGTATGGAATTTGATTTCACTGGCTGAAAATGCAGGGGCACAAACACAATCTCCGACTGGTGGTGATGCCTACGGAAATTCCCCGAAACAGATGGTCGTTAACCGACACGCTTACGCACCTCCACCAGTTGTTTTATTTTCACATTGATTTATTCATTCTTTTATCCTTTCGACTATAGTCTGCATCTACGCCTGAATGCTTTTTGAAAAAAAGGAAATCAAACAAAAAAAAAAAAGACTGCCGTGGTGGTATAAGAAAAAAAGTCACAGTCGCCATGCACCATCCTCGACCGATCCCCTAGACCAATCAGCCCTGCGAGGAAATAAACCATAAAAAACCTTGCCAACTCCCCGTCTTCCCATCACTGCATGAACCCACTAAACAGGCCCGTGTTGTACATGGGCGGCCACTCATCGTCCACCCAGGCCACCAGCTCGTCGTAAAGGGCATGGTCGTCGCCGGTTTGCAGCACCGGCATGGAGTAGTCCGTAGGCGTCGTCATCATCGGCGGGGCAAATCTCTGCCCAGCTAGCCCGGCATTGCTCAACTCCTGAGTCTGCACCATCGAGTCCATCAACCTCCGTGCGAGGGCCCAGAGATGCCGCAGAGAGTTGGACGATGCCTGCCCAAAGCTCGTCGTGCCGTCTTCCTCCAGCTGGATGCCAAACATGATGTCGTTGCTTCTCGCCTCTCTTTCCTCCTCCGACACCTCTTCATCGGATATCAGGTCCTCCAGAATAAGACACACGGTGGCATTGAACGAGTAATGCTGCTCTGCGTGCAGCGGCGACTTGCGGCCGAGGTTGAGCGCTGCCAGCTGTCGTCCGAGGCGAATGTTGCGGCGCGCGGCCGTAATGCACAGCGTTAGATGCTCCGAGTACATCATGTTAGTCTCGGTCGTCTGCACCATGAGACGCTTGGCTATCGACCTCTTGACGGCACCGAGGAAAAGCGGCCGGATGGCCAGAATGAGAAGCATGTTGTACCTCATGTGGAGGAGGCAGCAGGCAGGGTCGCTGCTCAGCCCGTCAGGGGAGAGCTGCAGACGAGGTGGAAGAGTCAGCTGCCACTGCTGCAACATCCAAATGGCCTTGTCGGGCTGTCTGGACATTCCCCCTCTGGCTGCCTCCCACGGGGCGATGCGGTACGTGTTACACACGACATAGCCGGAAATCCGCGAAAGCTCGACGTGAGCTCGGAGTCCCGCAGCGGGTGGCATCGACCTATAACAGCAGCAAGTTAGCAAGCAAACCTTTGGGGAAAAAAAAACTCGATTCCGCTACTTACGGAGCATCCGCAGGCAACTGGATCCGGATGGCATCGTCCATGATGATGTGTGGTCGTCCCATCAGACAGCTCAACCACCGGTCCAGAACATACACGGTCCAAAACACCCGCTTCCCCCTTTCATCCGCGACCCCTCGATGGATGCCTAGCATGATACAAATGTGCATGGCCGCCGCCACATGCATATAGGCGGCGTCTCTCCTATTCATCTCAATCAGATAGGCTGACATGAGACAGAGAGTGGCCACATCGCTAATGGTACAACACCGTGTTACGTCTAGGGGGTTGCCCACGAGAATGGCAGCACCGGCAAAGTACGCTTCGCTGAGTGAGGGCGTCGACGCACTGCTGAGCACCTCTTTTGACGAGGTGCCGGCCCGGATAATGTTGGCCAGAGCGGCGTGGTAGAATGCCAAATGACGAAACTCATTCATGTCCGCCTCGGGAGCGGATGACGGAGAGGCGGCCTGGGTGGGAAGGGTGTCGAGCTCTCCAAACCAGTAGATGCCGCCGCTAGGCCACTGGCCATTTCCGTCCTGGACCAGATATCGGAGCTTGGACAATAGAGCGGCAAGGTCCTCGCTGGAGGGCAACGATATCGGCTTCGAGTCTCGATCGACTAGCGGGCGAGAGTCTGCGGTGTAGTATCTCCCCAGGCTGGACAAGAGGGCGCTTCCGTCCTGCCCCTGAGACAGCTGCGGTTCCACCTGCGTGAGAGGCAGCACAGCCCCAAGCAGCTCCTTTAGGTGATCAAGAAAGGTAGCACCGCTGGTCTCGCCAAGGTAGCCCGCCGTGTCGTTGGGATCCTGGACAAGGTGGCCGGGCGTCTGTTCATCCTCGGGCTCAGGCTTGACGGAGGAGATGCCGCCCTGGAAATGGCTGGCACCCTCGGAAGGAAAGGACTGGCCGGGGCTAAAGGCGCTGGGAGACGGCGACAGGCCCTCTGGCGTGGCCGAGGCAAGGTTGATGAGCTCCTGTCGCCTGGAGGGGTCGGGAATGGCCTCCTGAAGGGCCCGCTCATAGAGCTCAATCTTTTTCCGCAGCTCGTCCAGCTCGGCGCGCGGGACGTTGACCTTTTCGACGGGAACGGGGTAGACGCACTCGCGGCTGGAGGCGGAGCACTGCGAACAGGGGGTTCCGCCAGAGCACTTGACCCTCCGAACATTGCAGCTGTTGCATCTGGGTTGGGGGTCATGTTAGCAAACAAGGCCGAATCTCGGGACCAAGGGCAAAAGTACGCAGTGGCAACTCGCTTGCGGTGCTCAGGGGCGACTTTGTGACGGCGAGGGTTGACGGGCAGCCGCTGGCTCGAGGGCCGTCTGCCGTCGCTGCTGCTGTCGAGTTGCATGGCAGTGATGATGGCAGTTGGTGGTGGTGATGATGATGATGGTGATGATGATGATGGCAACGACAGCGCGGATCCAGCCAGGAGTGAGTCTTTTGAGCCGGCCAGACAGACTCGGCAAAAGCAACAGACATACACGCCCGACTATATGCCTCTCTCCGGCCGTGTCTCCCCAAGTCTCGTCGCGGCGCGAGGCTGGTGGGCCGGACGGCGGCCCGCGACGGCAATACGTGGGACGTACGTATGCGTGCGTATGTGCGCCTGTCGATTCGGTCAATCACAATCGCGATGGCCTCACCAGGCCCAGGTCAAGCGGCCAGGAATAGCAGCAATGGGACGAGACGGCCGACCCGCCTCGGTCACATCCGGACACGAGATTCGCCGGGCAGTATCTCGAGGGTCATGTCAGATTGGCCGACGGCGTTGATGATTCATGGCGGCTGGACTGGCAGCCCCGTCGTGTCATGTCACCGCCCGGGCCAGGGAAGAGGCTGGTCTGTGTCTCATCGTCATGGTCGCAAGGCTGGGGTCCTGGTTCTTTTGATCTGATCTTGGCTTCTGCTCTGCTCGTGCTGGAGGTCGAGCGGCGGGGAGAGGCTAAAAAGTGGACGGTGGGAGGAGGATCCGGTGGCTAGCGATGGAGTGCGTAAGCTTGAGTGGTTAGTGGCCATGAGTGGCAGCGCTGGAGAGTTTCAGTGGCACTTGGATTCGTTTGGGGGCCTACGGATTCGCATCAATGGGCTGGGCTGGACCACGGAGTCTGTGGGAATGACACGGTGCTGTTGATGTTGCTGTTGCTGTTGGATTATGTTGTTATTTTCCATGTTATTCTACTCTCTATTGTTCAATGATGCTACACAGAAAATAGATTGAGAGTACCTAAGGCATCAAGCATCTCTCATTACAGCAGCCAGATGGACTCCTGGGTACCGCTCCCTTGAACATCGGGGACGCCAGCCAGCCTCTCCCACCCAATACGTGTATGTGCCCATATGCAGGTGCCCAGAATGGCAGACATCAACTGCACCGTTCCATCCAGGCCTCGCAAGGGACTAGCTGCCACTGTCCATTATTCCGATAGGGCTCAGCTCCTGTCCAGGGTGTCGTCAGTTCCCCCACCCCGAGCCCCAGCGGCTACCGGAGACTCCCCTGGGCCTCGATTGGCTGGCTGCACTGATCTTTGTTGTTGATGCTCTACTGCTTGTCAAGGGTCGTCCATGCTGTCTACACCAACACGCTACTTACTGTATGTACGTCAAATCTGACAGGGGTTTCGCTAGCAGCTGTTCGATTTTTCCTCTAGCGGCCCCCCCCCCCCTCCTCTCCTCTCTGATTCCACGGCTCTTGACAGCGCCTGGTGACGAATGCACGCTGTCCAGCTACGCAAGTGTCTTCGCGGCCTCACCCGCCTCCATCTGCCCAACCTGCCCGATTTGGGCCTCGAGATGGAGCCGCGTGGGAGCACTCGCTGGTTGCCCCTTTGGGACGGCACGACGACTGGAACATTACATCAAATCTGCCAGGCACCGTCTCCATGCGATCAATAGGGCTCTGCGGGAAGCACAGCCTCGGATCTTGCATTGGATGCAACTTGGCACGGAATCGGTAGCTCAGCCACGGCTAGGCAGAGTGCAAAACATTTGATGCTAATTCATGTGAGTGACTGACTGCAACATTAGTACTAACATACATGCACCTGCACATAAGGTACATGAAATTACATATACAAGCTTCTTTGTCTGCAATCGACCAAACCGTTTGCCCAGCCTCACGACGCCGTATTGTTTTTTTCCCCTCATCCTCCTGGATGATTTATTCTTGTCAGCTGCCCACGCAAGGGCAACGGTGAATTACGTCGTCCCAGACGGACACTCGCGTCACCATGCAGCCCGCATCCACCCATATTGCGCGTCCATCTCGGTCATCGTCCTGATTACCGCACGGCATGCGGCCATTCCCAATCACGCTGCGCTCTTTTGCAAAACTCCGCGGACAGCGCTCGAGTCGCTCTCTCTCGCTCAGCTCCAGAAAAAGAAACGGCGGCTGTGACAAAAATAAAACACCCGACTCCATGTCAAACCATCCCAGCCCAAAGCTTCAGTATTCTCTTGTGCCCCGAGACTGTGACGGCTTGGCTTGGCTTGGCTTGTGCCACTTCTTCAACGGCCAACCGCTGGCGGCGCTACCCGGCACCGGCTCGGAACGCCACTGTAAATGATGTTGCCATCGGCCAGCTGCGTGTTCGATTTCATGCCATATGGCGGGGAAACATGTTTAATGCATTCATCTTCTTTGCTTCCAATTGTGTTGTGTGTGTGTGTTGTGTGTGTGTTGTGTGTGTAAAGGCAATTTTGGCGGTTTGTGTCTAGGGTAGCTGTATGTACAGCTTCATCCAACCAAATATCGCAGTACCTTGTAACTCATGTGGGCAGCCCTCTGTTCAAAGAAAAAAAAAGGAAACCGCCACTAGAAGGAGCAAAACAGCTGCCAAGAGGTGCTTGTCCGGATGACAAAATTCACCGTGGCAAATCTTTTGCATTAAATCAATCCCACAACCCACCCACCTACTCAAATACGCAATACGCAGTGAATTGCCATCTTCAATCCAATCCATCCTAGCATGGAATCCCTCGTCCTTCGTCTCTGCCCTACCCTAGAACTGAGGCAAAAATTCACCATTCTCTCGCTCACTCTCTCGCTCCAGGTGACGACTCCGTGGCAAGGAAACAAAGTCTTATTGCTGTTTGTATAGATGAAAAGCCATCATCTCTACACGTGTGACCTGATGCTAACAAATCGCAGCCTACCGTCACAAAATGATTTTTACGCCAAGGAAAAAAAAAACTCTTCATCTGCCTCAACTTCATAACCACCTATATTTCACCCTCAGCCATCTCAACGCTTGATGTAGTCCAAGGTCGTTCTCGTGGGTATCTAATGTGTTCCGCGTCCGTCTTCACCTGTTATCCATCATTGGCTGCTGGGAAAGATGGAGTTTACAATCTCGGCCGACCGCGTTGCCAGCACCGACAAGAGGGTGTCGCTCAACTGCTTCGCCGTTAGCACTGCTTCCCTCGCCAAGAACACACTTCGACTTACCCCGTGGGTGCCCTCGCAGCATCCCTGAAGCCAGACGCCCGATTCCTTTGCTACCGAGCCGGGATTGTACTTGACTTGGTAGTCTCGGCCAACGGCCAACTTGCGCTCGCCCTGGTCTGTCTCGACCTTCCATCCGGTGATGCCCTTGTTGTACTCTTGGCCAACCGGCGAGGCCTTGGGCAGCATATCCCAGGTGTCGCGGAGCATCTCGACATGCGCATTGCGCTGATAGCCGGTGGCAGCAATGAGCAGATCCACCTCGAGAGTCTCTTCGTCGACAAGGTCGACAAAGCCTTCAAACTCGCTGTCTGTGACGTGCTGGACCTTGAGCTCCAAGGTATCCCCCCGTGGCTCAATGCTGGTGATTTGGCGCCCACCCATGATTCTATGGGGCCACTTCTTCTCATCCGTGCCCAGGTCTCGCTTTTGGTCGTACTGGCGCTCATACATCTCCTCAATGAGATTGAGTCTGACAACACCATAGTTGGTGGCCCGAGCCTCGGCCAAAAAGTTGTTGCGGTGCCTCGCCGACTTGGGGAAGAGCGTGTCAATGTATTCAGGGTTAAAGACTGAGTTGACGCTGCGGACCATGTTAGCATTCTCGCCTGCACCTTGCCACGGTACACTTACAAAGGAGAGTCATCGCTGGGCTTTAGAAACTCGGGCCGCATCACCAGCGCCGTCTTGGAATTTGGATACAGCGTCTGGATGTTGTGGAAGATCTCGGCAGCGCTTTGGCCCGCACCAAGCACGGCAACGCGATAGGGAGCATCCTTCTTGGAAAGGATCTCTGGCACCATGTAGGCATATTGGGAGGAGTGGATGATCCTGAGGTGCTTGGAGGGGAAGCTCTTTGGGAAGTTTGGCTGTCCACCGGCGGCAATCAAAACGTTGCGGCCTCGAAAGGTCAGCGTCTCGCCCGTCTTTGAATTTCGCGACTGCACCGCAAATGTGCGGACCGAGTCTCCCTTTTTCAACTCGGGAGAAACAGACACCACCTCTTGGCCGTACTGAACCAAGTGCTCAAAATAGGATGCGCACCAGCGGAGATAGTCTTCGTACTCTACGCGTGCCGGCAAAAAGGTGCCCAGGTTGGTAAAGTCCACCAGCCGTCCGTTGCGGTGCAGGTAATTGAGAAACGTAAACTCTGACCGCGGATCCCGCAGCGACGCTAGATCCTTGATGAAGGAGATTTGCATCTTTGCACCAGGGAGAAGCATGCCCGCGTGCCAGGCAAAGCGATTCTGCTTCTCGATGAAGAGGACCTTGGGGGACGAGCCACCAGGCAGCAGCTGCTGCCCCGAAGCCACCGCATCATGGAGAGCGACAGCTACAGCGAGACTGGCGGGGCCGAATCCAACGCAGATGAGGTCAAACTCGGAATCCGAGGCCAATTGAGCGAGGTAGGGCGACTTGTTCTTGTGCATCTTGCTCCCCGAGGGCGCGGGGCTTCTGCTGCTCTGCTCAGTCGCACCAATAATGTAAGGCGAAGAGCTGTCGAAGCCGCCGTGGTGAGCCTGTTCACTGCCGTTTGGCGTGGCTGGCTCGCTACCATTGGGTGTCCCAAGCTCGTTGAGCGCAACTTCGCTGTGGGGAGACATGGTGACGTCGAAAAAAGGTAATGTTTCCGCTTTGGGTGGAGGAACGGCGACGTTTCTGGTGAGGCCCGACGGCAATTGAGCAACGCTTCCGTCAGGGGGGGGGGAGGAAGAGGAGCAGGAAGAGGATGAGAATCAAAGAAGAAGAAGAAGAGGGTGACTAGAGGGGGGAGAAAGAGTGACTCGATTTCTCGATTTTCGTGGTGTGTATGCCCTTGAGAATATACACGGCAAAGCAGCTTGTTAGTAGTGGTGGCTGTCTGGCTGTCCGTCTGTCTGACGACGCTAGGGCAGAGCCGTTGGAAAGCTTGTGAAAGTGGGAGGGGCCGTTGGAGTCGCTCAGCCGTGGGATGGGCCTGGAGTTATACTCGCCACGCCGGTACCTGGCTCGAGGAACAAGCTTTTAGTCTCGCCTATATCGACTCGGATTCCGTGCTGGAGAATGGCAGGAGACCCGAGACCAGCCGCCCAATGGAGTCTTGGAGTGGAGAAGCACACATGAACATGGTCCAATGCCGGGCTGGCATCGCGCCGTACACAGTGTAGCTTGGGAGCTAGCGCAAGCAGGCATGTACAAATCATGGCTGCATGGGCCCATTTGACACCCTGCCAGCTCGACGGTGGGATGGTTTCTGTGACTGCCATGTATTTGCCCATGCGTCTTGATGATCACGGCAGTTTGTCCCCAGTCCGCCGGATCTCTCGTTGCGTAACAAACCCGGGGATTGGCCCCGACTCCATCGGTGATGTGTTTACCGAATACAATGCCTCAATTATGATGGTCTATGGTCCTCGAGATGCAATGCAGAGCCTTTACTTTTCAATAGACGGGTAGATTCGCTCGCCCTCCCCCCCGTCTCTCCTTCATCCTACCGCAGGCCCATGGCTTGACTCTTCGATGCAGATCTGGACCTTCTTAAACGAGCCCTGAAGAAAATCGGCTCTTCTTGGCAACGATAGCGTGGACTGATGCAATTTTGTTTTTATACGCCCTTACGAACCGGTCCGGGTTTCGATGAGGCGATCAAAACTCGATGAACCAATCCAATGCCTCGACCCCTCCGCACAAAGGCCGATCTATGGACCGACGACGAGTTTGCGACATCCGTTCTTCATGTAAAATTATGCCCGCCTAGGCCTTCAGTGGATGAAGCCGCTGCGAGCACGGAGGCAGGCCCCATAGGAACGAAGCGTGGTGGAGATTGGACTGAGGGAATTATCTGATCATCTGATAAAAACCGGATCTGATAAGATCAAGGCCCGTGGTTGGATCCGCATCCATCCGTCGCCATCCAAGCCAAGGGCCCTGCGCGCTGCCAGCCGTGGGAAAAAATTTTCTTCTTTTTTTCTTCAACAGGCCGTCCGAGCATCGAGAGCCGGTTCTCACGAGTTTTCCCTCTCTTACCTAGCATACCCCTCACTGCTCCGCCCCGAGGGCCAAGGTGAATCACCGCCCCGCTTGCACTGCACTCGACGGAACGCAGCGCGTCTCCCCTTGCATGGACGTGGACCTTGGGCGCTCTGCCTATATCCGGAGGACACAAAACAGGGTACGCAATCGTCCAAAAGAGGGGGATCGTTTCATTGCTCTTTGTGAGTTGGAAAGGAAAAAAGACCGAGCCCCACATGCGTACTTGACGACGAGGAAGGATTCTCTCGGCTTGTTGGAGACGGAGACTCTTGAAGCCTCCGGACGGCGGATCTCGAGCAACACACGCAGCTAGTGGTTGCTCATGTCAGACAAGGCGGCCGCCCCTCTTCGGGGCTAGATGCTGTGTAACCTTGGGGACTGGCTAGTGAGTTGAGTGAGTGAGTGAGCCTTGCCTTGCCTTGCCTTGCCTTTTATTCACAAGGTCTCTCTCATCACTTCTGACCTTGTCGGACGCCTGTCTTGTCTTGTCTCTTGTGACGCTGCCCTTTCGCTTTCCGCTTCCTCACTCTCGCCGTCTCTTCCTCTTCCTCTTGTTTGTACCTGGTCCGAAAATCATCTGCCCGTTCCCCCCCGTGACGCCATTGTTACTCTGAAAGCGAAACCTAACCCTTTGAGCTAAGCGAAGCATAACGCGCGTGCGTGTGGCAGCCGAACTCCGGGCCCTGCTTTGCAATAAGGCTAAAGCTGCATGATAGAGAACCATTCGGACGAACTATATCAACCGACGTTTCCCATCCGTGCAGCGCAGCGCAGCGCAGTGCATCGGCATGACAGCCAGCGGCTACGACCGTGTCGCAAACTGACGATTTCGATTGGTGGCCGGCCGCATCTCCTTACGCCTCGCTGATTAATTGCGCTGCTGTGAGAGGCTCGTTTCCGCCCCAGCTCATGCACGATCTAGACGCATTACCGTCGAACCGCAGGCATCACGAGCCCCGGAAGCTTCATCGGGCGAATCACCGACATGCCAATTCAGCAATAACTTGTCTCACGCTCTCCTTCAGCACGTCGCGTGGCTCAATCTTGGCTAAATGGCGCGCGGGCAGTGCAATTTGAGTGACCAACGAACGTGAGGCTATTTCGCATATTGGGGCCGACGTGATGCAAAGCATTTTTCTCCTAGGTAGATTGATTGCGTCTCAATGTCTCTGAGCATTTCATGGCCGTGATTGTGGAAATCAGCACTTGCTTGGCAAAAAAAAGGCTATTATTTTGGCCAGGGTTTTCTGACAGTCAGTCTTGAGAGACATTTTTGAAAAAAAAAAACATACACGCACACGGCCACACACACATACACACACACACACACACACACACACATCTCAGCATATCCCGGATTCCCTAGCTGCAGAAGCTCGACTCTGAATCACGCCACAACACCATGCGGTAGCAACCGGCAAGTCTCGTCTCCCACATTCTATCGTTGGAGCGCCATGGACCACCAGGTTTCTTGCGTGTTACAGATCAGTCACAAAGCATCTACCACTCCTCCGTACTGCTCCGTATGCCCACTAACCTTGGTACTCGTGCTGTAGATGCGGGACGCGTCCAGTCCTCGCCAATTGTACTCGGATCGCTCCCACCTCCGTTACGGCACTTGCACTCTGAGTAGGCGGCAGACTGAGGTCCCATGTTCGTGCGAGTACAGTAGGATGAGGGCATGCACAGCCGACGTGGAACTACCAACTGGGAACGGAGCAGATGGATGCTGGTCCTCGGGAGGCGTTTCTGCAACAACTTTATCGGAAGATGGCCACCCCTCCTGTGGCCGACGAGAGAGAGATGTTGCATCCATCATTGGGCTGCCGCTCCTTGTCAAGAATCAATCAATCAATCAATCAACCAGGCTCCTCGGACAAGTCGGTACAGACAGACGGGGTGCTTTGCCGCCCGATTCCATGTCAGTGCTGGCATGCAGGCATACAGGCATACAGGCATACATACACTGGCGAGCTGGCGGCACCTGCTTTCCATGCAAGAGTTAATTGAGCAACTTCCTATTGCCGCCGCTTGCATCGCTCGCGCTTCACCTACTGTAGGCGACTGCTACTACCACCTAGCCGATGCTACGTGTTTCGACCGGCTTGCCCTCGATCCTCAGACCGGGCTGCACCTCTGAAGCACCGAGGAGCACAAGGGGAAACAGGCTCGGCCGAGGCAAAGTGGACCGCCTGGTGCAGCAACCACCTGCTACGACTAATACGATGCTGCCAGGTTGTGCAGTATGTGGCAGGTTGGGCGGGCACCCGGGGATATGCTCATATGCTCATCCTTGACGTGAGCTGCTTCACGTCTTGTGCGATGGATGCTTATACTAATCGGCCAGGCACTGCTTGCTAGAGGGACGGACGTGTTACTGTATAAGTGCCTTGCAAGTCGTAACCTGTGCATGCAGCTCCACCCGTGCCTACAGCACCCCATCAGAGGGCCTTTTGCTGCCGACAAGGAGCAAGCAGACAAGGGGACAAGTCTGCATGTGTCGGGACAGGTTGCCTAATGCATCACAATGGCAGCCATGGTGTTGTGCATGTCGACTACCTACTAGGTAGTCATGTTGAATAAAAAAAAAACAGCTTCAGATGCATGGATAAGAAGGAGCGCGCCTGTCCCGCCTAGTCCCAATCGGTCACAGCCCCTCTTGCCTTGCTCCCCCCCCCACCTCTTGCCTTTGCCAAAATCCCAGCCATCATGTACGTAGCATCAAACGCACCGCAGGCTTTCATACCTGCTGTAGCAAAACGCAAGCTCGACCAATCCGTTCCCCTGTCGCCCCCGGCACAAAAAAACAAAAACAAACCAAAAAAACCCCCAACGCAGACGCAGCAGGCCGGCCAATGCGCAGCAGCCATCATGGCCGATAGACCTTTGCACAGAGGCGGCCGCGGCGGCGACCGAGGCAGCCATCGAGGCCGCGGAGGAGCAGCTGGCGGCCGTGGAGGCGCGTCCGCCCAGGGCGAGCGGCCCAAGAAGGAGAACATTTTGGACCTGGCCAAGTACATGGACAAGGAGATTGTCGTCAAGTTCAACGGCGGCCGCGAAGGTAAAAAACAAAACAATGGAGCAAGGGGGGAAGAAGAAGAAGAAGAGGCGTCGGGTGGACTGACTGACTGGGCTGGGCTGACTGACTGTATGAAACAGTCCGCGGCACTCTCAAAGGCTACGATGCCCTCATGAACCTCGTCCTCGACGAAAGTGCAGGAAACCCC
>MDJU01000339.1:0-34323 GCA_001721665.1 Trichoderma pleuroti
ACCCTCCTCTGCTGCTGTTCTGGGCCTTTTTTGTCTCACAGAAGGCGGGAGAGGGTCATTGCAAACTACCGGAAACAAAAGATCAAAGGACAAAGGGGGAAAAGACAGCAACTCGGGGGGGACAGTCGATCGGTGTCTCTGCTTCCTAGGCATGCATTTCCTATAAACACATTCTCTCTCTACTTTCTGTGCTTCAAACAATGCACGCGATTCAGATGGGACATGTGAGATGCTGATGAATTTCCACCCTTGACGATTTTCATTTTTTTCCCTCTCTGTCCCTTTTCTCTCGACTCTCGACTCTCGACTCTCTCTTTTCACAGTATACAGCATCATCACTCACCCTCATCATGCCAACCTACTTGTGTCACGGCTTCCGATGGGCGCGCAGGCTCATCCGCATCTGGGTCATCATGCAGGATCTGGACGATGCCGCGCCGGATTGGATCACGGGTCGCACCACCTCGGCAGTCATCCTCGAGCGCTTCGCCACCAAATTCGACTACTTGCCTCAACGCCCGCCATCGCAGCAGCAGCAGCAGCAGCAGCAGCAGCAGCGGCGGCGGCGGCAGCAGCAGCCTGAGCAGAATTCGGAGCCCCAGCAGGAAGAGGCAACGCAAGAGGAAAAGAAGATTGCCCATCAGGACGACGATCTGACCGTGCCTCCATCGCGTGTTCCCGACGCCGAGGACAGTGTCTTGGTCAACCAAGCATCTCCGGTGAAGCTGCTGGAGGAGTACGACCCGGAGGAAACATCCATGTCGGCGCGACCGTTTGCCTATGTCGCAGACCACGTCATTCGCGTAGATTTGAGCGCCAACGTGTTGGAGGAAATGACCAAGTACGAGGCTCTCGTCCAGGAGAGGGATGAGGGCAACTGGCTGGAAAGGCTCCGCGACGACTTGCAAATGGGGCTGCAAAAGGGGACGCCTATTGGGTGGTACGTCGTCGTCAATGGAGACGAGGAGCGCAACGTGCCCGAGGAGGACGACGAGGGGAGCTTTGACGACGAAATGAGAGACATTGAGGAATTGAGTCTGGGCGAGGAGGGAAGCGAAGCGAAGCGTGAGCAGCAGCCAACCAGTCCCTCACAACAGCGAAGCACCAACAGCCGGTCCCTTGACCAGCAGCATTCTCTGCGGCACAAGATCTCGAGGGCAGGCCTGCGACGGTTGTTTAGCAAAAGGGAAGCTCCCGAGTAACCGGACGGTTCTATCAAGCTTGTTGTAATTATTACTGGGTTTGAGCGGGTGTACTAAGGGAGGGAGCTGGGGTAATGTATTGTGCTTGGGAGAGGGCTTGCTTAGAGGGTTCGATGGACAGTATGTGTATGTGTATAATATCGCGCAGGCGGATTGGCGCGTGTAATTTAGCACAATGGTATGGCAGTGGAAATCCATGGCTGATTTAATACAATGCGATTGATGCAGTCACGGTGCATTTTGTTGTGGGAGCTCACAATCTGTTGGTGAAACCCAAGGCGCATGTTCGTGAGATGCGACAGCGCATTAGCATATAGGACTGATGCACCAGAAATACGATGCAAGGTACAAGAGGGCCGTATCAAACAAAGATAGAAGAAGCAAAAAGAAAAAGAAAAAAGAAACAATGGAGCAGCATTATTGAATCTTCTTGACCGAAAACCACATGTTTTTACTCGAGATCGTGTAAGTCGCCCAGGTCAGCATATGACGTCGTCCCCTGTCACGTGTAGCTCGCCAGGGATAAGGAGTTGCAGCTATCGCGCATGCTGGACAGGGGGACGGGAACAATTTTATAGAAGAGCTGCTTTGCTATCCTTCTTAATCTCCCTCCCCAGCAACCCCCCCGGGCCGCCCATTCGTCCCCGCTGGGAAGAGAATACGGAGCACTGAGAGGGAGAGGCGAGTTCTGTGAATCGCATCGCAAATCGCATGGCGACCATCCTCGACCGCCAATCACGCCGCCGCGCAAACCAGTCGAGTATACGCCGTCCCTTGTCGTCCAGCTTGCCTGCCAATGGCCTACCACATCCCCCGCGATGAGTCCCCGTCGTTTGCCCAGACGGGGGAGGAATTCCACCTGGACAGCGACGTATACGACGACGACGAAGACGACGATTTGCGGTCCCAGGTCGGCGGCGGCTCGGAGACGTATGAGCTGGTGAGCAGCGGCAAGCGGCGACAGGACCAATACAACAAGATCGGAGGAGGCCACAGCAGCGAGCGGCTCATGGAGGGTGATTATGTCGACGCCGGACCTTCAACGGCGGGAGGCGGAGGCAGAGGTAGAGGCAGAGGCAGCAGAGGCCGTGGCTTGAGCGTCAGCTCCGTGGAGAGCTTCCAGCTGTACACGCCGGACGAGGACAAGGCCGTGAGGCGCAAGTTTGACCGCAAGCTGGTGCTCTTCGTGGCGCTGCTGTACATGCTGAGCTTTCTCGACCGATCCAGTACGTCGCATTGCGCTGATGCAATGAGATCGTCTTCTATAAGAAAAGCAGGACTTGACTAACACGCCATCTCCCTAGATATCGGCAACGCGCGCATCGCCGGCATGGACGAAGACTTGCAGTCCAGCCCTCCTCGCGAAGAGTGGTACGAGTGGGCGCTCACATCCTTTTACATTGCCTACATTGCCTTTGAATGGATGTCCCTCCTCTGGAAGCTCATTCCGGCGCATATATACGTCTCCGTCCTGGTCCTGACCTGGGGACTGACAGCATCGCTACAAGCCATTGCCGTGTCATATCCGATGCTCATCACGCTGCGTGTTCTGCTCGGCATCGGAGAGGCGGGCTTTACAGGCGTCCCGTTTTACCTGAGCTTCTTTTACAAGAGGCACGAATTGGCCTTTCGCACCGCCATCTTCATCTCAGCTGCTCCCCTCGCGACGAGCTTCGCATCAACGCTTGCGTGGATCATCGTCAAGGTCGGCCAGCTCAGCCCCATTGCGCCCTGGCGCCTCCTCTTCCTCATCGAAGGCTTCCCCTCGGTCATCGTCTCCGTCGTCGCCTGGAGCGTCATCCCCGACTCCCCCCAGACGGCTCACTACCTCACCAAGCGGGAAAAAAAGGTCGCCCGCCTCCGCCTCCGTCGCGAAACCTCGTCGCCCTCAAAGACCAACAAAAAGTCCCCCCTCAAGGCCCGTGAGATCCTCTCCGTTCTCCGCGACCCTATTGCGTGGATCACGCCCGCCATGTTCTTCCTCGCCAACATGGCCTACTCCTCCCTCCCCGTCTTCCTCCCGAAAATCCTCACGGAAATGGGCCACGACAGCCTTACCGCCCAGGCCCTGAGCGCGCCCCCTTACCTCCTCGCCTTCTTCATCGTCCTCTTCACAGCGCACATGTCCGATCGCCTCGCCGCCCGGACCGCCCCCATCGTCTTCCACGCCCTCTCCTCGGCATCCGGCTACGCCATCCTCGCCCTCTCTCGTCCGCTCCACATCCCCCCTTTGTCCCGCTACCCTCGCCGTCTACCCCGCCGCCATCGGCTTCTTCAACGTCGTCACCCTCGTCATCGCCTGGAACATCAACAACCAGGCCAGCCAGAGCCGGCAGGGCGGCGGCTTCGCCCTCATGCAGCTCGTCGGCCAGTGCGGGCCCCTCATCGGCACGCGCCTCTATCCCGACCGCGAGGCGCCCTACTATACGCGCGGCATGTGGACCTGCGCGTTGGCCATGCTTTCCGTGGCCTTGTTGGCCGTCATTTTGCGCTTCTACCTGAAGCGACAGAACCATAGAATGGACAAGGCTGAAAAGGAGAGGCAAGCCGACAGCACGACCGTCGAGGAGGAGGGCTTGGTTGTTCCCGGGAAGAAACGGAGACACGCAGACAAGTTCCGATACATGCTGTGAAAGGCGACGAGGCAATCACTAATATCATCTGGATGTATAGCTTGATGTAGGATAGTTAGACTTTGGAGTTGGTGGATATTGGATAATTTTTTGGCATTTTCTGTTTTGGATAAAATAATGTAGACAGCCAGCCTATACACTCATCGAATGGAATCTAATACCTATTTCATCCACCTAGAGGACTGCCCGAAACTCAACAAGCATGTCCAAGCCATTGTATCACGCAAGCATCAACTCAAGAGCGAGAAAAGCCACCAAAATTCATCCACTTGGGCGCCTCAAATATCTTGACGCCCTCCATCCACCAATCTTCGCTCGCACATACCCTGCTCTCGGACGAATATAGGCCAGAGTTCCTGTCGGCCTTTTCTTTGCAAGGAGACGATTCTTGGTTCGTCCCGCGATGGCGCATCCTCCACGTTTCAAACATGCGCCGATCCTGTCGAGCCGGACGTATCCACTTCAGTCGGGCCTGGCTGAGCCTTTGACTTCCTTGGTGGTACACGCTGCTGGCCCATTTCCGTAAGCCAAGCTTTGGGTGCTTGGAAAGGGGGTTGGCCAGACTGTGGAGAGAGAAGATGGACGCTTTCCGTTTGATCTGCTTGTGAGGACGCTCCTGGTCTGCTGGTGTGCAAGGCGACCGTACGGTAGAAGCAGAACTCTCCAACCCAGCGGTTGCTTCATTTGCACCATCGTATTGGCCATTTATGGTATCCAAGCTCTCCCAAGTTAACTCTCTCGCCTTCTTCGACGAGCTACGAGTGTCAATCGCAAGATGTGCTCCGGAGGGACTTGGGTGCTGCGAGGCAGAGTCGCTAGGAAGCACCTCTGTGCTTTCCACGAGCTCATACTGATTATATGGTGTCACTCGCGGGCGAGGCTGGCCTTGGCGCTCCATGATGGCTGTAACAGCCTCCATCACCTCAAGGGGGTTAGTGCTCATGGTCCTGTCGTAGTACTCGTCTGAAGATAGAGTAGAACGGAGGTTGGAGAGTCGGTCGTTTGCCTTGCTGTAGCGAGACAGGTCGGTGTGGCTAAGCTTGTTTGGACGAAGCATTGATTCTGGCGACTGGATCCGCGTAGATGCTTTGCCCTGCGAGGGATACGAGGAAGATGTTTTCCGAAGATGGCGGCTCATTTCCGACATGGAAAGAACCGGACCCGACAATTCATGCTTGGGGTCGTCCACCATCCCGGTGTCATCATCGTTGATCTGCGATATTGCCGAAGGCGGCATAGTGGTAATGCTGCTGCCGAAAGAAGAGTCGCGAGCATCTCCATCTGCATTCCCACTCCTGGGGCGAAACGGAAGCTGTCTGTAATCTTTCCACTATCGGCCGTGCAGACTGCTCCCCCTTCCCGAGTCGGACATTTTGGAGATTTCCTGCCAAAGAGGCGGGGATCTGACGCCCCAAGCGCTCGCCGACCTGGCAGCAGGCCCAAGAATCTCCGCCTCTTCATTGTAGATGGGTGCCAGACTCGACGCCTTGCGGAGCTTCACGTCTTCATCACGGTCTGACTCTGTTGTCTCGGCTGACTTTGGTGTTCCAAAAGAGGCTGAGCGTGACTGGGCTGGGGTCTTGGGAAGGCCGGTTCCAAATAGCTTTGAGCGTCTGTGTGCAAGAGGATTGCTGATAGGGACGCCGTCAGACTGGGCAGGGCGACGAGAAGGAAGAATAAAGTGGTGACGCATGGCGATGATGGTTCAAGGACGTGTTGGTGAATATGAGTGCGAAATAATATGCGGATGGATAAGAGTCATATCATGAGGTATTGATTGATATGCTTAATGATTAAGGTAGGAAAAGAAAACAGTTGGTGCACTGATTCTCCGAGTGCCCATTTTGATACTCGTGGTAGCTTGTATCTCTCTTCGTTGTAAAGTACGAGGCGGAAACTTCTTTCTTTGTCTGTTCGGATTGCAGGTTAACCAAAGTCTGATGAAGGGGCAACCAAGACGGCCAATCCCCCTGTAAAGTCGACAGGATTTTGTTGCGTATATAAACTGAAATTAAGTCCCCCACTTTCAACCAACGATGGGTTCAATTCTACAACTGGCTTCATGGTCTAGTGGTATGATTCCTGCTTCGGGAAAACACCTGAAGTCCCCGATTCTTCAGAATCGCCTTTGCAGGAGGCCCCGGGTTCGAATCCCGGTGAAGCCCCATCCTTTTTTCACTTTTTTGCACTTTTGTCTGCCAGCTTGATTCTCATTTAAACAAGCCGGTAGCCTCTTCTTGGCTAGACTCGCAGAATCGGGCAAGTATGGGCTTGGCTGCAGCGCATCGCCATCCTGAGCTTCCTCATTGGTAGTGCAGCGAGATTGGGCAAGCCGGACACTCGGTCGGGATGCTCTGGAGAACGAAAGCCCCGATCCGAAAAACTTGGGTTCAGGTTCAGGTCGTCTTGCACTGCCCAACCCCGCTGCCGCTACCGCTACAGCTACAGCGCTAGACGACGACGACGTGATGCGCTGACAAACGCTGAAACAACCGCCTGGAGCCCCGAAGCTAGCGGCGAACTCTGCGTGGATACAGTTGCACCATGGCGCTGGAAGTTCCCTAGCGGGCGATGCGGCTCTTCCAAGGCCATTGACGGAAAGCTCCAGTCGTCACCAGGCCCCTCCCTCTCTGCTCTGTTCTGTTCTGCTTGCCTGCTGCTGTGCAGGTTCCCTCCGCTTTTCCCCCATCACCATCTGCCTCTGGCCCGAGCCAAGTCTCCAGACCGCAGCCCTTTTCCCGCCTCTCGCCCTTTGTTCCCGCGGCCGACTCTATTGGCCAAGCCTCACCGAAAAAGGAAGCCGTATTTGGCCTCGGCGCATTACTTGCTTTCTTTGTTTGACTGTGCGTGCGTGCGTATCTGCCAGGAACATCTTCCCACCGACCTGATCGTCTTCTGTCCCCGTCCCTCCATAACCCTCTCTCTCTCTTTCCTCTCTCCTCGAGGCCTCGAACTCTTGACACGGTCCGGGCCTATCCTGCTCATCTTGTTGCTTTGCCTGGTTGGCCCCGCCGTCTTGGCTGTTTGGTCTGAACTTGCACTCATGCTTGCTGGCAGCCCCGGAGTATTGCAGCCATTACGACGGACATCCCACGACGAGCGACGGCGATTTCCCTGACACGCACACGCACGAGAGCGAGAGCGAGAGCGAGCGCACGGCCGAATCCCATTGCCGTTCTTTTCGGGCCCCGAATTGTGATAGGATACACTGCCGTCGGCCGATTGCGCAATATTCTACCGGGGACTTTGGATTTGATACCCTCGCCACGGCGCACCTCGTGACATCCTACTTGTCTCGCGGAGTTTGCCGCCCATTCGTTCCACGGCCATATTCCTCCTAAGAATCAACCGCCTGCTCCCTTTTCTGCCCAGGTCAACCTCTCTTTCATCGGCCCAGGAAAAATATGGGCAAATCGTGAGTGGGCCTTGCGCAACCCCCCCCCCCTAGAAGTCTTGAAATCGCAGATTGCCAAGGGACTTGTGTGCACGAGCGTACACAACGAAAGGAGGGGGAGGGGGAACAAGGGAGGCTAGCTGTCAGGATTCTGCTAGCCGCTGCCGGAGCTGATTGGCACAAGACGCACATTACCATTACCCTGGATCAGCACATGTGGATGGCTGACATTTTTACTCGCTTTGCAATTGTAGGCAGTCAAAGCTCTCACAGGAGCAGCTCGCCGAGCTCCAAAAGTCGACTCACTTTGATAAGAAGGAGCTTCAGCAATGGTACAAAGGTGAGCATCACTGGGTTACAAGGGGGGGGGGGCGGACCAGACTTGGAACCCCTCATTCCCTCCATTTCGTCTGCATTCCGGCCTTGTCACATTGGATCTTCTTGGACTGCTTGTTTTGCTATTTGATTGGGGTTTCGGTGAATTTTGCTTTCTGACATTGGAAACTCTTGGATGCAGGTTTCCTGAAAGACTGCCCATCGGGCATGCTCTCCAAAGAGGAGTTTCAGAAGATTTACCGGCAATTTTTCCCATTCGGAGACCCGAGCTCATTCGCCGATTATGTGTTCAACGTGTTCGATAGCGACAAGTCCGGTAGCATCGACTTTAAAGAGTTCATCTGTGCGCTGAGTGTTACCAGCCGGGGCAAGATGGAAGATAAGCTGGATTGGGCGTTTCAGTTGTACGATATCGATGGCGACGGCAAGATAAGTTACGATGAGATGCTCCAAATCGTCGAGGCAATCTACAAAATGGTATGGGATAACAAACTGCTCATCAACCCCAAGCCATTATCACGTTGCCATGTAGCTAACGCATGGAAATCACAGGTTGGCTCCATGGTCAAGCTTCCCGAGGACGAAGATACACCCGAGAAGCGGGTTAGGAAAATCTTCCGCATGATGGACAAGGATGAGAACGGCAGCCTCGACATGGAAGAATTCAAAGAGGGAAGCAAACGAGACGAGACGATTGTGTCGGCGCTGTCTTTATACGACGGGCTTGTGGTAGATGTGTTTTTAACGTTGCTCTTGTTTTCTTGTGTTGACGGTTCCTTTACTGTTTCTCTTTTTTTGTTGGGGGTCCGGGCGACTGGGTACTTTATATGAAGGAAGCTCTGTTGTGTATGTTTTTGCCCCTAAGAACAGCTTCTTGCTTTTTTCCTTGCCCCTATATAGCTTCCTCTTTCCTATAGCCCTGCTCTTCCTGATGACGTCTGGAGTGGTGGACAGGATAGTCTGTATCATGCATGCTCTATGTGCAAAAGAGAGAACCGAAGGCGAAATTATGGCTGTTGGGTATGATTTGACTCTTTTTCTTCTTCTCTTTTTTCCCTCTTGTCTTTTTTTTTTCCCTTTTATGATGAAATTATGTGTCATGTCTTGTTTGGCGATTTGTATAGTTGGTGTTCCATAGCCTACGTAATTACTTGCAACAACAATCGGTAACTATTTCGCCCTGAACTTGGTCCTCATCAGCAGTCTACGCTGCTTCTTTGTCATAATTATAAATTAGCAGCAGGTCGACTGTTGCCGATGGATCCGTATCGGGGCAGGATTCCAGTGCCAATCATGGGTTATTATAAGAATCTGACTGCAGCGTAGACTCATCATTCGATTTGTGAGCAGATGCGCAGAGTGGGTCGCCGGCGTGCCTTGGACTTACCCTATACGGCGAGGGTCTCTTCTGGCCATTTTTTGAGGTATAATCACGACGATTTGCTTCGTCTTGACATTTTTGGCGTGCATGCACATGTGCCCTTTTTTTCCTCGAGATTTAGCACAGCGTTTGACGGAGTTTTGGTTTCTATTTGCGATTCTTTTTTTCCTTTTTATTGTTTAAAACAAGCTAGACTTTGGTCATATCCAAACGATAGACAAAGGTTACTTTTGATAATTTAATCCATGGCGAATCCCCTTGAGCAGCTCATCGCCCAGCTCGAAGATGAAATCCAGGATCCCGAGGAAGGTAAGCCATCACGTGTATCCTTTTTACACCGCTCACAAAGCCATCTCCTTCTCTCTTTGCCAACCTCGTATCTTAGAAACATTTCTCCTCTACGCCAACGACATCCCGTCTCAAGGCCTAGGCTTCATCGATTCTCACGCCTCGGTGCTGGAGCTGCCACTCGGCGGGAGAGACGTATCTATTCACCAATCTCCCGGCGTGTTGGCATCAAGTCGTAAAGGCGGCACCACAGGAGCCGGTCAGTTTCTATTCACTACTGCTACAGGTGCCTTTGTGTGACAATGTGGCAACTAACACGAAAACAAAAGTCCTCTGGAAAATCACACCTGCGTTTGCAGAATGGCTGGCGTCCCCTTCCAACCCGCTCTTCCGCACCGTCCTCACCCCGGCATGCTCCATCATCGAGCTCGGATGCGGCATCTCGCCTCTCAACGCCCTCACCCTGTCTCCCAAGGTCTCGCGATACATCCTCACAGACCAGCCCTACGTCCAGAAGCTCGTGCGGCAGAACCTTGCTGAGAACCAACCGTCGTCATCAAAATCCCACGCCGGAAAATCCAAGAGGGGCGCCAACAAATCGTCCTCTTCAAGCCCCCTGAACGCAGGAGCACATGTCCACTTCCAAGTGCTCGACTGGGAAACGTCCCAAGTGACGCCGTTGCTGACCAATTCTCCCTTGGTTTCTTCCTTCGACGCCATCATTGCGTGCGACTGTGTCTTTAATTACGCCCTGATACAGCCTTTTATCCAGACCTGCGTGGATATATGCAAGTTACGCCAGACGGACGGAAATCAGGCCCTTCCCTCTTTGTGTATTGTGGCACAGCAGTTACGCAACGACGATGTCTTCAACAGCTGGCTAGTGGCTTTTAAAGAACACTTTAGGGTGTGGAGGATGCCGGGAGGGATGATGCCAGCAGAGCTCCGCCCCGAAGCCGGATTTGTTGTCCACATTGGAATCCTCAAGGACTCTTTGTGATGTCTGACTGTATGATCAATGTCATTATCCATGTTGGCACGATGACTGACAAAAACACAATGAATCACGTTTTCAACAAACACAACAAAAGAAGCTGCGTAAAGTCCCCCTTTTCCTCGTATACGTGCGCACATACGACGCGATTCTCTTTTTGATTCATGGCCATTGGCCGACATGGCAAGCTACCTTATAAGCTATGCCCACTCATTTCCATCCCTTTGTCTTATCAACCCGCACTGGGCTATTTAATGATAGACTCGGCGTAATTATTCGTCCTTGAGAAAGTCATAAACGAAAGATACAAGACAAGATTACAAGGAGACGTTTGAAAGCAAATGACCAAAAAACACCCCAAACTACCACTCTAGAGGCTCCTTCTTCTCTTGACCACGATTTGTCTTGGGCACCGGCACAGCCTTGGCAGCCAGTCTGCCGTCCTTGCCTCGCTTCAGGTAGGCAGTGCCATCCAGCCAAGGAGTGTGGATGGTCCTCTTCTTCTCAAACTCGGCAATCTTGTCATTGAGCTGCATGGTCAGGCCAATGTCGTCGAGGCCGTTGACCAGGCAGTACTTTCGGAACTCCTCAACGTCAAAGGAGCAAATGGTTTCGCCAGCGCCGTTCTTGATGAGCTGGTTGGGCAGGTCGATTTCCACTTGTCTTCCGGCGCGAGCTTCGGCAGCAATGGCCTCGATGTCGGCCTTGTTGGAGATTTGGATGGGCAGCATGCCGTTCTTGAACATGTTGTTGTTGAAGATGTCGGCAAACGAAGGCGCAATGACGGCCTTGATGCCAAAGTCGAGCAGAGCCCAAGGGGCGTGCTCTCGAGACGAGCCACAGCCAAAGTTTTCACCCGTGCAGACTATAATCTTGGAGCTCCTGTACGGCTCCTGGTTAAGGACAAAGTCGGGGTTCTCTGCGCCATCGGGAAGATACCGCAGGTTGTGGAAGAGAGCCGATCCCAGACCAGTGCGCTTGATGGTCTTGAGGAACTGCTTGGGGATGATGGCATCCGTGTCAATGTTGGCCTTTGACATGGGCGCCGTGATTCCCTTGAGAGTGAGGAACTTGGGCATGCCGGCTGAATCACCCTTGGCCACCAGGGTGTTTGTGTGGGGCTCGAGATCCAGGGGCTGATCGCCAATGGCCTCGCGCTCGTCAGAATCCTCGACACGCTCATCGACGTGAGCAGCCTCAGTGGGAGGGCTCGGGGAGACGCGAGCCTGGACATGCGGGCTGGCAGTGTACTCGGACAGCTTGCGAACATCGGTCAGCCTGCCGGTAATGGCAGCAGCGGCAGCCATGACAGGGGACATGAGATGAGTTCGGCCTTGGGCACCCTGACGGCCCTCAAAGTTTCGGTTCGAGGTGCTGGCGCAGCGCTCCTTGGGCGACAGGATGTCAGGGTTCATGCCGAGGCACATGCTGCAGCCAGCCTCTCTCCACTCGAAACCGGCGTCGATGAAGACCTGGTCAATACCCTCCGCCTCTGCCTGTGTCTTGACGAGGCCGAGCCGGGGACGACTAGGGCTCGCTTGATGTTGGCGGCAATCTTCTTGCCCTTGACAACGTGGGCAGCAGCTCGCATGTCCTCGATTCGGGAGTTGGTGCAAGAACCGATAAAGACCTTGTCAACAGGAATCTCCTCCATGGGAGTTCCGGCAGTGAGACCCATGTACTCGAGCATTCTGCGACCAGCCACCTTCTTGGCCTCGGTGGGGAAAGTCTCGGGGTCGGGAACCTTGCCGGTGATTGGGACAACGTCCTCGGGGCTGGTGCCCCAGGTCAGGGTCGGGATGATGTCCTTGGCGTCAATGAAGACGTCAATGTCGTACTTGGCACCCTCATCGGAGGCCAAAGACTTCCAGTAGGCAACGGCCCTGTCCCACTCCTCGGATCCGTACTTGGGGGCCAAGGGTCGGCCCCTGAGATACTCGAAAGTGTTCTCATCGGGGGCAACCATGCCGGCGCGGGCACCGCCCTCGATGGACATGTTGCAGATGGACATGCGAGCCTCCATGCTGAGGCCTCGGATGACGGAGCCGCAAAACTCAATGACGGCGCCAGTACCTCCGGCAGTGCCAATCTTGCCAATGACGTGCAGGACAATGTCCTTGGAGCTGACGCCGGGAGCAAGCTCTCCGTCAACCTGGACGCGCATGTTCTTGCTACGCTTGGTAATCAGGCATTGAGTAGCCAGGACGTGCTCAACCTCGCTGGTACCGATACCAAAGGCCAGCGAACCAAAGGCACCGTGTGTGGAAGTATGGCTGTCACCGCAGACGACGGTGGTGCCGGGGAGGGTGAAGCCCTGCTCAGGTCCAATGACATGGACAATGCCCTGGCGCTTGTCGCCCAGGCCAAAATATGTCAGGCCAAAGTCCTTGACGTTCTCCTCGAGGGTAACGCATTGTACTCGCGAGTCATCTTCCTTGATGAAGGAGGCAATGTCCTTGATGCCTTTTCGAGATGTGGTAGGGACGTTCTATAAAGCCACAGCTTGAGTTAGCATCGTCTCCCTTTGCTCGGCTGCGACGGATACTTGGATGGTGTGTGCATACGTGATCAGTGGTGGCCAGAGTGCAGTCTGGTCTGCGGACCTGGCGGCCGGCATTCTTGAGGCCCTCAAAGGCTTGCTGCAGGGACAATATCAGTATAACTCGTCAATCAAGAAAGATCCGAGGCTTGGGCATACCGGTGATGTCACTTCATGGACTAGGTGTCTGTCTAAACATGGCTCGCTGGTTAGCTCAAGGCTTCTAAAGCGCGAGGAAAACTAGGTGACGGACCAATGTACAGCAGGATTGTGCCGTCGAGCTTCTCGTCAACGATGTGGCTCGAGAAGACCTTGTCGTAAAGGGTTTGCGGGGTTGATACTGATACAGGCATTGTGTCGGGATCTGAAGAGGAGGATTGGGGAACTGGGAGAGAAAAAAAAGGGAGAGAAGGGCGAGAGATTGGAGAAGGGCGGCCGAAATCACACACACAAGGTGACGTTTTTCTAAGCCAAAGGAGGGGCACGGAAGCTGTGGAAAGGTGAAGCTGACAAGCAGCGACGGAGCTTCAACCGAGCTCGAGATGGTTGATGTTTTTGTTTCTTCCACTGCGTCCTGCAAAAACTGCACAATTACGATGAAAGCCGATAATGGAGAAGATGAAAAGGGCGGGGGAACGTTGCAAAGGGCAGCCAGCTGTCGCTTTATCTTGGTTGATGAAGCCCCAAATCGCAGCTCCCACGTCCGATTGTTGCCCGGTGGCTCGTCTCCGATGATCGGAGTGCGGCGGCTTTTGCCCCAGCCAAGGACAACGGACGGCACTTTTTTTTCGCCTTGGGAAGCCGAAGGGCCAGCCAGATGAAGCGGGCGATTGCTAAATGGGCGGAGCTGGTTGGCTGCGCGGGATTACATAACGTGAGACGTGCATGCATTTCCAGTTCGACATGGGGCCGATCGTGTTGGGTCAGTCAAAGTGCGTGATTGACTTGATTTGATTGCTTGCCCTGAATCCGTCATGGGTCCATTCCATGACTACAAAATGGAGCTTTTCGTTGCCCAAAGCGGATCCGCCTTGATGAAGAAGGTTAGTGTTTGTGAAACTGTCAGGGTATCTTTGTTCATTGGGTACAGCCACTCTGTGGAGGTGGCTTGCTGTGGTGTTTCTCGGCTGATGCTATCCAGACGAGGCATGCCAGGCATCTGTCGAGATGGCGACTCATACACGAGGTCAAGGTTCTATATGTTGTTTACTCGAGGCCAGATGACGACAACGCGTTGCAGGTCGAGAGCGATGGCATTACTCTGAGACACTGGAAAGTTGCTGGCTATTAAGGAATGGCGTGTCGGAAACACTCTCCGTCGAGATGGCCCGCCTCGAGTATCAGGTTCAGCTAGCCAGGCGCTCAAACAATAGAGTCCAACAGTACATCAAGGTTCACTTGTACAGCTGTTGAACTCATATGAATGAAGGCCAAAATGAATTCATTGACATGTAAAACGCGTTGATGGTCCTGCCGAGGCATCAAACAACACTGCGTCTACAAAATCCACAACTCTCACCCCAAGTTATGACTACAGTACCCCCCTCGGTAAGATTTCCTAGCTGCAGCTACTACTTTCCAGATGACTCGATGGCGAACAATCAACAAGCAATGCCGACAACATCACTCCAATCGCGCCCATGCTGGTCAGTCACGTACATGACTATTCGGGCGAGCGACGGCAACAAGTCGAGATATCGCCCAATCCCAATCTTTGAGGCTCGGATGATAGTTGGAACCATTGCGAAGACTGCTGCAGGATCCAAAACAGCACTGCGCTATAACTGCGGCAAGAAACAGAGCTATCGGCAGCGTAAGAGGCAACCACAACGGAACAACCGACAGCCACAGGAGAAGGTTATGTTGGGGTATGTGACGATACGTATCTGGCCGTGGGTATGGCCATGATTTTGACGACTCGCAGTCGTAAACAGCCGGAGGTTTGAGCTGAGATGATGTTTGCATGAAAGAAGAAGCATCTGCCGCGAGATGAGCCACTCATGCGTGGAGAGAGAGCTTTTCATTCACCAATGAAGCGTAAAAGGTGTCATAACCCAGAGGATGCACAATGCAACATGCTACTACTGCAAATAATAGACTGTATTAATAAATAAGTGTTTCTCGACTGGTCAATGGTCCGTCGTGGTGTGTGGAAATGTTCTATACTCCATGTAAGTGCCTAGAAGAACTCATCTTTTAGCATCTCTAGTTTGCCCACCGCTGCCTCACTTGGACGGCAATACATTCCGTTACGTACTCATTGGTTCGATTAAGTACTTTATCCTTTTCCCCCATGCTGTTTCTCCGTGGACATTTCCTTTTACGGCGCCTTTGCTGTTGTTGCAGTAGAGTGTAGGCCGACATCGGCCATCACCTCGTCTCCTCGAGGTCCGATGGATGTGCGGTTGCATCAGTGTTGTTGATTTCAAGGTTTTCGTCTATCCCATCTTAAAAAATTCCTGATGTGTTGTAGACTTGTTTCAAGAGTGTTGTGTATCTTGTTGGTAGATGGGCGAATATGTGGAGAGATGATGGAAGGTGGTTATAAAAGCGGCTATTCACCCTTTGTCTGTCCTCTTTATAGGTAGTGATCTTATATAGTATCTAGTATATCCAGTATATCCAGTATATCCAGTATATCCAGTATATCCAGTATATCCAGTATATCCAGTATATCCAGTATATCCATCACACCTTGATACTGGGACATCCAGTGTCTCGATAAAGACAGATGTATTCTATTCACTTGATGCACCCTTGCAAAGCCCAAATCTCCTTAGCTGTTCCAACTGGGTCGTCAGAACAGTATACACAAGCTCCTCTGGATTACCTTCCTGCGCACTCCTAATCATTCTCACATACTCTTCACGATCTAGATCCCGTATCACCACCGGAGCGTAACCGTGACGAATCATGTAATCCTGCATCAACAGTCGAGACACTCGACCATTGCCGTCAAAGAACGGATGGATATGCAAGAAATACACAGTCGCATGGCAGGCCACAATGAGCGGATGGAGATGCCCCTCTCGAGTAACTCTGTCCTGCCATTGTATAAAACGCCGCATGCATGCCGGGACCTCGAGATGATATGGAAAGATGGTAAGAGGATTGCTCTTTACCTGTATTGGCGCCTGTCGGTAGTCTCCAAGAGCAACTTTCCCTCCCATCCCGAGTTGTAGAGCCTCTCACCACTGGTGTCTCTGAGAAGGAGAGCGGAAAGACACCGGATTTCGTTCTCCCAAAGCCCCGACCTAGTACTGCGTAACGCAGCGTCTGTAACCCAGCGAGAAGCGATAATGTGATTGCGCAGTTCTGCTATCTGGATAGCATCCTCATTAGGCAACAGAGAGTGAGCGTCCGGGAGTGCTATTTGAGAGAGGCTGGCAGCTGGTAGGGCCAGATCAGGCACAGCCGTTTTGAGACGGTTATACATCAAACAGCTGTGTTTAAGTAGAAGCCTGTTATTTTCAATGACAACAGACTGGTGGGCGTATTCTGCGATGAGGCTGTGAAGCATTCTGCTTTTGGGGGTCCGTAGAGTGGCTCTCTGGTTGTCAATCTCTTTTAGCAGGGGAGTGTGTAACTATTCCAATGTTAGTATTATCGTTGCCAATAGATGTAGTAGATGCAGTAGATGTAGTAGATGCAGTAGATGTAGTAGCGATTCCATCTTCACACTTACCTCTTGTAATTTCACGTATCCATAGCGTTCATAATCTCCCGGCTGGAAATAATCCTCCCAGACCCTGCCTGATTCCGCCAACATCTTATACTCGGGCGAATCCTTGACCAGCTTGGAGAATGGCGCGTATATTTTCCGTAAAATGTCATTTCGTTGCTCATTCCGTAAACTCAGATACGCAGCCCGTCCGAGACTGTGTTTGACACACTGCAGAGACTTGAAGATGCCGCCGATGCGAAACATGATTTGTCGCTGTCAGTCCTGGTTGATGTCGTCGAAGATTGTTGGTAATGTTTGTGATTCTGTAAAGGACTAAATGAGAAAACCAAGTCTACGACAGGAAAGATATGCCATGCTTTTATATCATTGCCAGGACAAAGTCAAATTGACCTCGATGGTAGATTCCGTCCAAATTTGACTGCAAACTATAAGTGCATACCTGGGTAGTACCCTGATAGAGTCAAAGCTACTACTTTATGCTCTATCTACCTGCAAGCCATTAGATAACATACAATTACTTTCCACATCTTGAACCTTGTGCTTATCTGGCGTTTCCAGATTGTACCGACTGACGTTGCAAATGCCTTATCTTGGATGAGTCTCCGGGGTATCCCGTAGAGGTCTCCTACATGTAGATACAGAATTACAGCGATAGTTTGATATTAGAATAACAAACTTGAATTACGATACCTATGGTCCCAACTCAGTACTAACTGAGACTATCATAGATACCCTATATAGCATCAAATATACAAGTCAAAAGTGACATCGACTATAATTTAGAACCTCTGTACGCCATACAACCACCACAAAAGAACATCTACGCTTCACTCCCCAAACACATTACAAGCAATCACATTAAAACAATCACATTAAACCAAACACAGCATACATCATAAACCATACTAGTAATTATACTCAAATCACCGCCACGGCTAAGAAAATGCCCTCGCTGCTTCTCCGGCCGAAACTACCCCGAACCACCCCCCCTGACCAGTGCAAGCAATCTGTACAGCCCTCCATGTGTCCTTCAACCAGGATACATCGACATCTCTCAACTCAGATGGCTCATTCATCATGCACAAACTCCAGCAGCCAGGCCAGAAACATGACAAACCTCGTCCCCTGGACAACCACCACATGTGCCAGAGCCGCAGCCGGTACTGTGAGAACGATCAACAGACAGGCCTTCCACCAAGGCATTGGTCCGTCATGCGCGACTCGCACCGTCCGAGGATCGAGCATTGGCCACACAGTTGCCCAGTATAGCCGCATCAAAGCCCTCATGTACCGCAGAAACTGCTGCAGCGGAGTAAGCTCCTCTGCCTCCTCCTCGTCCTCTAGCTCATCCTCATCTTGTTCTCCTGGGGCTGCGTCAAGAGCCTTGGCTTCATCAGGGCTGACCTCCTTTAGCAAACGACTTGCGGTGTCGTCTTCGTCTTGGTGCCCTTGGTACACTCGATGCTCCTCCGGGAGGTTGCGTATCTGCATTTGGCGATCCACTGGATTTGCCTCCTTCTCCGTTGCCGACTGTTGCATTTCTGGGTTCGCCGCTGATGGGTTCTTGTGCTTGCCTCGATTCACAGCCTGCAACATCCGGCCCTGTGTAAATGTTGATTTGCGCAACGAGCCGTCTTGCGGAGCGGGCATCGTAGCCTTCGCTGTATGTCTGTCTTGCCAGTGGACCTCTGCTAGCTGCATCCTGTGAGCCTCCTGCTGCAGAGATGTAGTGCCTGCTTGTGGTTCGCCTCCCATTTTGGCCTCTGCCGATGAGGTTGGACTCTGCTTGGAGCTCATGGATGGGCCTGAATGAGATCCGCCCGAGCTGTTCCCGAACGAGGTCACTGCCAGCGCACTGTAATTCGATTCGTCTTGTCGAGCTACAGTCGGTGGAAGGACAAGGCCTGGGTCCATCGACCCGTCCAGGAGAAAGCCGGAGAGAGACGTTTGGTGGTTGTAGCCAGTAATGGTGATGGTGGGTATGCTGGCAGGTTCCTCGATCTCGTGGGCCTGGTCCGTGATTTCGCGCAAGACGCTGCTCGTCTGCTCGTGGTCCGTCACGGTTTGGTTGTAAAGGTGACGAGGTTGCCCCAGCCGCTGCTTGTCCACCTTTGCTACCCCCTCTTTCAACTCTAGCATGTCCCGTTCTATTGCCATCTTGGTAAACCGTCGATGCCGGGGGCGGGAGCCTGCAGGAAGCCTCACCGTGACTGACTCTTCCTGCGGCGGGCCGGTTGATGCTTGTACTCCCGGAACGGTTGGTAACCCCTCTATTGGATCCTTCACTGCCTCTGTCCTGGCAGCTTTCGCATCGCGTAGCCTCCGATGGTGGTCCCATCGCCTTCTCAAGGCCCTTGTGCGAGTGCGACTCTCTGCTGATTGTCGCTGGGACATTGCCTCCAACGGGCTTCCTTCGAGAAGGATCAAAGGGGGTGGTTCTCTGAATACGTTTGGGTGCCAATCTGGGCTGGGTGGTGTCATGCTCATCATTCCTGGCGGACTGAACTGGCGCTCGAACGTCTGGCCAGAAGCTGGGATCGACTGGGTAGGTTGAGTTGCCGAAAGGGCGGCCTTGCTCGCCTCCGTGCACGACTTCTTGACGTTCCTTTCGGCTTCCATGTCTAAAAAAGACTTGTTTTCGGATTGACTTGTTGGTATGGGACTCGTTTGGGAGCCAGAATCGTCACGGCCTGATCCGCTCTCTAGAAATTCCTAGGGCACGAGAGGCGGATTCGCAAGGCTTTGCCGACGAGGAGTCCGAATGACTGTGGAATTGGACGAGGTGCGGGTTGGGGGAGTCACTGCTGGCGATGAGGCGACGATGTAATTGTCAAAAGCATCAAGTGCGGACGAAGGGGCATGAGGGGGATCGATATCCAGCAGCGGTTCGCCAGTGGAAACTGCTGCCTGGGGGAGATGTTGAACGTGAGAAGGCCTCCCTATGAGCTTGCAGTGTCAGCAGGTGTTGTTGTGTGCGAATGTGGAGTAAAGTGAAGTGGAAGTGAAGTGAAGTAGAAGTGAGGAAAAAGTGAAGAAAAAAGTGAAGAAAAAAGTGAAACCCACGAGAACTCAGAGGCACGCTCTTCAACGACTGAGCAATGGGGCTCAAGTCTGGCTCCTGCACCGAAGACCGTCCTCGCCTCTTCCATCGGACGGCTTTGCCCAGCTCTCTCACCTTCTTCTTCCCCCTCAGTGCCCTGGCAATCCCGTGAGCCTCATCTTCGATAGTCTCGTCTCTACTGGGCGAGTCTCTCGACTTGTGGTTCTTCAAGACGTCTCGCCACGTCCTCAAGATGCGCCGTGGCGTCTCGTGATGACTTGCCGAGCTTCCAGCGCTGCTGCCAGAGGGACTCACAACGTCCAGCTCTCCAGTATGAGGATTGACGCCTTGCACGCCGAGATAGTCGCCACTCTCTCGCAAGCTCCGTCGTTCGCGTCGTCGAGCCTTGGTTCTTGCCCGAAGCAAATCTTGTCCAGAAGGCTGTTTCTTTTCCGTTGTAGCCTGTGTTTGTATACCCAGACTGCTCCTCCTGACATCGTTGCTTCGCTCGTAGTTGCTCTGCAAGACGCCTCCCACCTTTGTCACTGAGATTTGATCTTCAGAGCCATTCTGAGGACTCCAACTCCAGCTTCTGTCCGGCACAACATCACCGGGCGGCGACGAGGGCCTCGAGTTGACACTCTGTGGCTGCTGAGGCAAACCACGCAATTCATCTCGCGAGACATCCCTCGGCACGTTCCAGCGAGTGATGTGGCTCGAGTCCACCGAAACATCCCCAACGCTGTACTGGCTATCCGTCATGCGCCGTCGAGGCCGTGTCTTTTCTTGCTTGTCCAGCTGCTCCCAGTATCCCTGTTCTCTGCTGGTGCCGCCGCGTTCGGGACGCTGGCTGGGAAACATGTTCTTCACCACCCTCCAAAGAGGCAGATCGTCGACGCTCCGTCTGTGCCCTCGTGATGGTATGATGCTGTTCCCTGGGAGCAGGAGGAGGAGGAAGAGGAGCCCGAGGCGCAGCTGTAGCTTGCCCAAGAGCGGCATCCGAGACCTTGGGCGGCAGGAAATACGCCATCTTGACGAGCCGTAGAGTGAGCGCAGCGACAAGCGTAAACGATATTAGAGGAGCCAGCGGCCTCCGGATCCATGTGTCGACAATGTATCGATATATACGCGGGATCGCCGCGAGGGGCTCATCGCTGCTCGGCCAGGGTCGAAGAAGGCTCACGGCGGTAAAGATGTATTGCGTGAGTGTCATTGTGCAAAGTGGAAAAAAATGCCATCATCTTGGGCATCGAATTATATATTCCGAGGGGCTTCGCATTTGTCCAGGCAACGAAATGGTGCCCAAGAATGACAACTCGTGCTTGCATGTTGCAGCACATTCACATCTCAAGTGGGAAGAACAGGTGACTGTTGGGAACCAAATCATAAACTCAATCTTTCATGGCTGATCAATCGAGGACGCCGAGCAAATTTCATTATGCCTCCCAAGAAAAAAGAAGAGAAAAAAATACGCGATATCTCATACAACATTAACATGTTCCTCCTCTGCCCAGTACCAAGCCGCATACTCTTCATAGACGAGTTCCCAGAACGCCAGCCTCCCCCAAACCCCAAAGACACATAAAGCAATAAACCCAACGCCAAAGTCATGCTGTGCTATGCTGAATCCAAGCACGGAGAATATTACCATTTAGTTTCAAAAAATACATTCCACCGCATAAATGTTGCAATCCGCCATCTTGACGGCCACCTTGAGCGCAATCAAGTTTTGGCAACACGGAACAAGGCTACCACCTAGTTGGTCTGTCCTGCTGTGCTGCCCTATTCCTTGTTGCCCCTTGGTAAGGATTTGATACGCCTCTGCTGAGGGCGCTCGCCGACCGCTGTGAATCAGCGAGTTTGGTAGAAAATCTCTGCTGCTCTAGGGCCGCCATCTCCCGTGAGTTTCGGGGCGAGGCAGGCTCGTTATAGTTGTTGATGCCCATGGTTTTCTTGAGGGGCGACTTGTCATGATCGTAGATGCCCATGTTGCCTCCAAAATTGGCCGTGTTTGCGGATGTGGCCGAGAGCGGCATGGGAGCCGTGGCCGCAGCTGGGGCTGAAGTTGGAGCGGTGGCCTTGTCAGCCATCATGTGTTGCCTAAACGTAGAAGTAGAGCGAGGTTGGATCATGTTGGTGGGAGTGCTTTCTGAGCGAATCGGGGCATAGGTGCTGAACATTTGCGGCTTCATGACGTTGCTGCGACCGGTGGATACAGAATCGTCGTAATCGGTAGAAGACGTAGCTCGCGTCACGTACGACTTCCTAATCAGTGTTGTCGGTGTGCCAACTTGGACAAAGCCACGGCCCTTGGGAGAGTGCTCGGCCGCAACCTGGGTGCCAACATCTCTGACAACGGGGTGGAGTCGAGGATGGACAAACTTGGTGTTGTACTCGTTCATGACCTCCTTTTGGATGATGGCGTTGTCCTTTGCCTGCTGCGCGAACCGCGAAGTGAGGAAAAGCATCTGTCCAGAGAGCACCACCTGCATGACGATGGTGTTGAACACGGTGACACTAGGCTGAGGATCCAGCGGCGCCAGAGGTAGAAAGAGGAGGTAGGCCAAAACGTGTCCCGGGCTGAACAAGCAAACGAGTCTCAAGGATATGGGCAGAGGGTCCCAGACTGCGAGTTCCCACACATCTCGTTTCTTATCCGGATGCGCTCGCGACTCGGCAGATCCCGAGGCGAGTCTGTCGGCAAAGTATTGGAGCGGTGAGGATGTCGTCGCGGGGGAAGGACTGGACCTGGACTCGCCGCGCAGAGGGTGTTGACGGGGCCTGGTCGATGTTGGCCTCAAACAGTCGGTATTTTCGCGTTCGCGTAAAGGCGTAAGCCGCGTTAACAAAGGAAAAGAGCGCGAAGCCCCAGACAACGGGGTAAGTCTAGGGAGAGAGTGTCAGTTTGTGCAGCGCGACACCATGCGATGGGCGTCGTCGACGACTTACCACATAGGAAAGCAACGAATGCTTGCCGTCGTCGCCAAAGATGTCGTCGTCCGACCACTCGTACGACGACCCAAAGTTTGCGCGCGCCAGCAGAAAGGCAAAGTTCATGCCCAAGCCGAGCTGCGTGCCCGCCAGCTTCGAGTCCCAGTCCCTCGTCTCCATCTCTTCCGAGAGCCACAGGAGAAAGTCCATGGGATTCAGCAGCGACGTGATGCGCTCCCAGAGCGGTCTCCGCCGCACGAGTCGAGGCATCTTTGCGGGGTGTGATTTGAACGTCTCGCACGGTCAATTAGTCACAGGCGACCCAAATCTTGCGCTTTGATCGCACCGTGAAAGAAGACAAGAATGGCCACGGGCGGTGGTTGGAGAGGAAGAAGAAACAAAGAGTTGTCGGACTGGCGGCGAAGTTTGTTTACTTTGGGGGGGGGGGGGGGTCCCAAGTTTTCCCACTGCGAAATTTCCGCCTGGAGCCTAGCGCCCTTGCTTGCTGGAAGCGCAAGTCCACCGCCCAGTGACATTTGGAGAGGACATTGCTGCCAAGTACCCAGATCTCGCAAAGACCATCGTTCAAAGAGCATCAAGCAGCATTTCAAGGGCTCGCACAAACTGCGTATAAAGAAGATGATGAAGCTGACATTTGCGCTGGTATTACTTGGTCAACATCAGGTGTAGTATTGATCAGTTTTAGGGCATTAACAAGACAATCAATAGTCTCTATCAAGCCAGAGACGGCCCAGCCAAGCACAGCACATTCTCGCCCCTCGGTGCTACTTGTGCCTCCGGCGATACCTCGAGCCAAAGTACACCTCTCTCAGCGCTCCAACGCGGGGCCATGCAAGCAACGGCCTGAAAGGCAACTAAACTTATAGCAGTCGCTGAAGCTTCATCAACCTCCCAACCGTCTCCCACCTGCACACCTCGGAATCGCCATTGTCCGCCCTCGCAATGGCTTCTCAGGCCGACTTCAAAGACCGGCAGTTCCTCGCCGTCATCGGCGACGAGGCAAGTTCCCCCTCCGGGATAAAACCGCGCACCCGTCTCGCAGATGAAGTCGCATCCTGCTAACGCAAACACATCAACGTATAGGACTCTGTAACGGGCCTCCTGCTCGCGGGCATCGGCGTGAGTTGCACCTGGAGGAACGGGCATATCCCTTTGCCCCCCCGAGATGATAATGGCAGCGCTGTCACCGATGTAGTCGAGCCTCTTCTTACACAGTCTATAGCACATCACCGCCGGCGCCGATGCGCAGAAAAACTTCCTCGTCGTCGACAGCAAGACAGAAACCGCAGCCATCGAATCTGCCTTTGAGAGCTTCACGGAGAGAAAAGACATTGGCATCGTCTTGATCAACCAACATGTTCGTTTGTCCTGAAGCAGACTTGGTGGTGCCCATCGTGCAACGAAAGCGTACTGACAGCGAGGGAACTACCTTAGGTTGCCGACCGGATACGACACCGAGTCGATACCTACACCGCTGCCTTCCCCACGGTCCTCGAAATCCCCAGCAAAGATCATCCTTATGATCCCGAAAAGGACAGTGTTCTGAGACGGGTGCGTCGTCTGTTTGGAGAGTGATTGTTTCATCTTGCACGCAGAGTCATATTACTAGAAGAGATGGGGAACTGTGCGGAGCGTTAATGGAGGACCTTAAGACCACATGACGAATATATAATATCAAGACGATGATCAAGAGCCGAGTGTATACTGGTATATCAGGATTATTACGCGTGTATTTCTCTAGTAGGAGCAACAAGAGCGCCACAATAATGTGCCTATGAACCGCATCGGAATACCATTGAAGGGAGTACAGCATATCTCGCCCAGAAGAAGCAAACGCAGCCGTAGCAATGCCATTTAGGAAAAAAAAACACCCAGCAGTCAAAGGAAAAAGAAAAAACAGAATCCCAATCATCTCCACCGTTGCCAGTTGCCCGTAATCATTCTCGTAGCCTAAAGCAAAAATTACAATTCCTCAGTGTTCTCGAAAGAGCCCAGGCTTGGTCGGGGGAAGTTGACAGTCGCCTTCAAGCAAGTGATCTTCTCGTCGTCGGCGGAGTAGACGTCGGCAAGGACGCTGTAGGTTCCCTATTGACATGTGTCAGCATGAAAGATGATGGCTGATGGGTTTAGAAAGGAGACTTACGGGAGGAATGGCAGAGGGGAGGTCGACGCTCTTGGTGATGGTCATCTGTCCGTTCTCAAGGGGGCAGGCAAGGTCGACATTGTCCAGCTGCTCGCACAGGTCTGCAGTTGTGGAGAGAAGCTGAATGAGGCCGTACTTGACAGTCACCTTGACGTATGCACCGGTTGTGATGGTCTTCTTGACTAGACCAGAGGCCGTGATGAGGAGCGCCTTGCCACTATGGGGAATCATTAGTCCAAGTTACGAGGGGAGAAGTTGTCGGGGAAAGATTCTTACGGCTTGGGAGGGTTAGGAGCCAAGTCGACCTTTTTGATCTCAATGAGGTCGTCGTCACGGTCGGCGCTGCAGTACTCGATGGGGTTTTCGCCAGGGACCTTGAGAGAAGCGTCCACAGCGGAGGCCGAATCGCCCCAGATGGCGAGGGCCGTGGCCGGAGCGGCGAGGCAGGCAGCCAGATAGGCGACGGTGGTGGAGAAGCGCATCGTTATGATGTTTGATGAATGCTGTAGTAGGGTATGATGGATAGAGGAAGAAATGGGAGATGCCGACTCGAGAACGGAGGCGAAGGACAAAGGGCAACACTGGATGAGATAATAGATGATAAAAGTAGAGGTGAGGCTGGCGCTGCTTGCCGTCGCAGGACTGGCTGAGCGGCTGGCCGTATGGGGCATGTACAGTGACGCCGACGGCAAACCACTAACGTCACGGGACGCTCTGCTGCCGTGCTGCGTCTCGGCGGTGGTTGGATGCGTCATGAGACCCGTCCGGGGCTGCGATTGGCCAGGACGCAGAGCCCGTCTCCGCTTCCCTGGCAGAAGAGATAACGCTGGGGTAGCGCTGATACTCCTTGCATTCGCTCCGCCCGGTACAGGTACATGGCCTGCGCTGGTACATAGGTAGAAATACGGCGTATCCGTGTGCTGCACAATGAGCGCAAGTACAATGGGGAGACACTTTAGCAGCAGCAGTAGCGCCCTTGGCTTATGTGGTGCCATCAAATCTTGACAAAGAGCAGCGGAAGGCAACTGACTGACTGTACTGTACCGCAACTCTCCATTAGATTACCGTCCATCCAATGCCTTTACATCTACGAAATGACGCTGGACTTTTTCCTTTACGAGTAGCCGTATCTTTTCAACAGATGAGCAGGTGCGGCTGCATGCGCTCCCTCGCCTTGCTTCACCGTCTCTTTTCCAGCACGTCTTTCGCCCCCTTCCTGCGGCACGGCGTTTGCATGAGGCGTTTGGCAAGCGAAAGGGAGCCTGCGCTGATTCGCTCTCGTCGTTTCTGCCTCAGGCACCCCATTCCAGGCAGCGGTGGGGCGGTGGCGCACGGACCAACCCATCTTGTATAAAACAATCTCGCCGCAGCGCGCCCTTTTAGTTTTTTTCTTTTCCTCTTTTCTTCTTCATACTTACCTTGTTTCAGTGACTCCGAGATCAAGAAGTCGGAGCACTAGTGTGGGAGGCCTGCATTGCACATCGCGGAGTCGTCCCGTGCTCAATTGTCCTTCGGGGCCATTGGAGGCGGAATTTTTGATTTTTACACATTTTGTGTGCTTTCATTGTGAGCGCAGGCTTGGACTGTGGCACGAAGAAGGCTGGATGGAGGGCGGCGCGGCCGGGAAGGGACGTAGTGCGGGAGAGATGAGGACACGATGTCTTTTGTTGTGTGGGTGAAGATTGCGTACGGAGTACATGCAGTTTGGTAGAATGGGGGTCAGGGTTGAGCCGTGATGGAGCACAATGGGTAGAGCAATTACATCAGTTTCAAACACTTGACTGCGACGCGACGTAATCTTGGTGCTACTGTGCATCTCGGCTGTAGGCGGTGCGACGTGAGCTTACGACGCTGACCAAGTAGTAACGATGGGACCAAATTGCAGTGCAACGGAGTCCCTGCCTGGTGGTGCTCCATTAGATTACCTAGTAGGGCGGCGAGTGGAAATTCAACAAGAATGAAGAATCGAGCCGATCGAGTCAATCAAAACAAAAAACAAGGACAAAAAAAAACAAAACAAGACACGACCAGTCGTATGCACGCTAGGTGCTGAAACCTACAGCAGTAGCCAGCAGCCAAGGTTTCGTCAACCTCTTGCGCCGCCAGCCTGATTGGCCAGCGTCCAAGCCCCCCCCAGTTCGCACCCAAGGATGAAGCGACGCGATTCGCGCGCCGCGCAGAGCACAGGTCCGTTATTGTGCTCTGCTTATTGTGACTGGCCAATCAGCAGGCTGTGACGGCAGGGCTATTTGCTGGGATGACGAGCGCAAGGCTTGAATGTCGACTAGAGGGCTGGCGTCTGGCGAATGAGACGGCGGTGCTGTTTCGGCGGTGCAGGCATATTCCCCGCTCCGGTGTTTTTTTTCTGACTGTGCCAAAGTTGGTGCTGGCGACGCTTTTTGAGGAGTGCTACTGGTACGAGTACGAGCGGGCGGTGTCAGTTGGCTTTCAGGGCGTGTGTGTCGGTGGCCTTTACTCCGTCGATACTCTGTACATTGCATTGCTTGGTGCCAAGGGAGAGAACATTGTATACGCCCTGCTGGTGCCGTATTGAGCAAAGATCTGGTGCAAAGGGCTCTCATCCTTGACGCTATCCCTTCGTGCAGTGATGGAGATTCACATTCTCGCACCCGGAGGAGACGCATGCAGGTCTGCACTGCACTGGAGCCGGCCGTGTCTCCGTACTCCCTTCAAACCCGCCGGTACAGGTACATGTACTTTGCAGATGCTGCCGGTACTGTACTCGCACGCTGCAAGTACTCCGTACCTTGGAATGAATTGCAAGTTGCTGCGTCGGATGAGAAAGATGCAGCCAAATAGAGCAGCTGCCGGCATGCCCATCGTCTTCTTCCTGTCACGTCCGTCCATCCACTCAAATCTTATCCTGTCCCGATGTGCTAATTAATACTAATTAATTCAATTTCCCGCCTCATATTGATTGGGCCGTCTCGTACTCCGTTTACCGTAGTAGGCTCAAAGCGGTAAATTCGCACCGGCCTGGCTCGCTGCAACCACACCATGCACACAGTACGGAAGCAGGCCGACGAGGGGCCAACCCGGATGTGATCACCAGTGACGCCACTGAGGGCTGTCTCTGCTTCTGCTTCTGCTCAATTCTATTCTTGTAGGGGGCATGTGCCTGAGCACGGCGGCTGGGCGCTAAACCCTGAGGCTTTGTTTGGCTCCCAGTTTCGCATCACAGCCGTCGAAACCATGAAATGGATCTTCTTTGTCTGCAAAGGTCAACGTCGCTCACTTGTTGCTCAGTCTATCGGGAAACAAGGTTTTAACCATCAAAGCAGTCCAACTGCGAGAATTCAGCACACTTTTACACTTTGCATGGTATCCTCGTCTCTGCATCTTCTTCCATCATCTTGTTTCTTATTTGCTCTCAAGCCTCTCACTACTTGGGGCTCTCTCCATTATGCAACTGGCTGCTGCCTCAGCCCACAGCACCTCAGGCAACATGGCCGTCATGAGCAAGACGAGCAGGCTTCTCTCGCCAAGCTGCGGCTGAATCCTGCTATAAACATGCCGTCCACAGAACCTCGCAGAACACGGCCATCTCCTTCCGACACGACATGGCATGACATGCACGATGTGCCAGACGGACGGAGCCGCACAAATGGCGGGTGAGTTGCTTCTCTCCTCTTCTCTTCCCTTCTCTGCTCTGCTCTGCTCTGCTCTTCTCTCGATGCTGTGTGGCCGCAAGATTATTCATGCGCCATGGATCATCCACTACAGCATCGTCCGGCCCCCCCCCCCCTTGGCCATGGATCTCACATGCCGACTGACTCCCTACGGCGAGTACAAGCTCCCGTCTGGTCTCATATTGCATCAATCCATCCAGAGCCTCTCGCATTACCCACCCGCGGCCTTACCCACCCCAAACCTTACAGACCGCACTCGCATCTACACACGCATACAAGCCTGCGCACACTCTTTTTCCCTCCTCTCCTCGGTGCCGCCCCTTCCCCTCTCTCTCGCATCGCATCCGTCTTCCGCTGCCCGCTCGCGACCTTGATCGTCAGCTTTCTCTCCTGCTCGACTGCATACCTCCTCCGCACCCCGAGCTACCTCGGCCCTTTGTACCATTGTACCCTGCCCAGCCCAGCCCGATGGCACTCAATTGATGGCCATCGTCGCCGCCTCAGGCAGCAACCGCGCCGCGAGCGGTCGTACTACTGCCTCCAGGCACTAGCACCGAATACCTGCCGACCGGCCACCACTACATGCGCACCCCCCGTCTCGCCCTCTTTTTTTTTTTTTTTTTTGGCTCGCACGCACCGGCCCTCAGCACTCACCACCGTGCCAGCCGCAAAGGTACGAGTACTCGGCGCTCCGTGCAAGTACTCGGTACTCGTACGCCCACGGCCCCAGTGCATGGATGGGCCTTGGACGCACACTAAGACGTCGCTATCCCACCGCCCATTCGCCGTTGGGCCTAGCGCCTGTTGCCTCTGTCGCCTGGCGCTGAGATGAGTGCCGCCCTCTGCAAGCTGCGTCTGGTCCGGTCTCTGCTGCACCGGCTCTGCTGGTTTTTGCATTCGCAGTCCAGTCCAGCGCACCTCAGCATGGCGGACGGACGAGCACCAGCCCCAGCCCAGCCCAGCCCAGCGCTCCGTGCTAGTGCTACGGGCACTGCGACGGCACGAGCACAGCGAGCCCAGCGCCCAGCCCAGTGCAGTGTGCACCAGGGCACTGCCTGCGGCTCCCGTAGTGCCGTGCTCGTACCCCCTCACGTCGCTCGCTCGCTCGCTGCCCTTCCCTTCTGGACTCTCGCTGGTCTGGTCTGGTCTGGTCTGCCTGGGGCCCGGCATCCTCGACACCGGATTGGACTGTGCCGCTACGGGCTGGGCTGGGCTTGGACTTGCACCGGCGACGCTGCATGATTGGACACCCTGGCCGGTACGTACCTCGAGGGTGCCGCCGCACTCGTTCTCGCGCTGCAGCAAAGACACCCTCTCGGTTTCGTCGCTCCTCCCCATCCTCCTTCTCCTCCTCCATCCCCGTTGCCGGCCGTTGACGAAACTTTTGCCTCAGGAGCCCGATCAATCCAGACGCCCGCCGACTCGAGCTGCCGCCGCCTGGCCTCGTCCTCTGCCTTGTCCTCCTTTTATTTCCCACGGCCGCTTTTTTTTGCCCCCTTCATCCCACTCTCAAGCAGACCAGCCTGCCTCTTGTCGCCTCTGCTCGACCAACAATCCAGTCGCCTCCCGCCCGCTCGTGTTCGAATTTTCGACGACCCAGGCGAGAAACATTCGACGCCCTTTAGTGTCCAACCATCGCCCTCGACGCGTATGAAAACCCCCATAGCTGTGCTCGTGATTCTCGCCTCCTCCTTCCACCCCGTCGCCCGTCTCTTTTTTTTTTTCGCTCCTACTGACGACTTGACGACTAGGCCTCTGCCCTTGAGTCAATCCCCAAACCACGACGCTCAAAGTGCTACGACGCCGCCTGCCGCCTGTCCAAGACTCGACCGCGCCATCGTTTCCGCTCCGGCGTATGACGCGGCTGGTCGCGATCCTCGGCCGCTCGACGCTCCAGCTCACCCACCCGGCGCGCGTCCTGACCGGCGCCGTCATGCTCTCAAGACCGCGACTATAATCAATCCACGCATCCCTTGCGACATCGACTACCCAGCGTGGTCCTCCTTTGGACTATGACAGACAAGCCAGCTCCGCTGTCGACGCAAGCAGCAGTTTCCTCCCAGGCCGCCCACGTCGCGCTCGTGGGCCCGACCGGCCCCGACCATGTCGCCCACAAGATTGAGGCGCCAGAGGAAGAGCCCTACACCATCAAGTGTATCTGCAACTTCTCTGACGACGACGGAAACACAATATACTGCGAGACATGCGATACATGGCAGCACATAGGTTGCTTCTATCCCGACAATCGGAAGGAGGCCTTACGAGCGGACTTCTCTCACTCGTGTGCCGACTGCAAGCCCCGATCGCTGGATCGATTCAGGGCGTTTCAGCGCATTCAACGGCTAAAGCTATCCGCCGCTCCGGAATCGATGAGCATCGACGGAACACCCAAGCGACCCTCACGGGAAAAGCCTTCTTCACATGATTTCGTGTATGATGACTCTCAGATGGGTTCTCAGATGACGAGAAATGGCCCGATCCCCAAAAGTCGTGCTGATCAGGATTACGAAGAACAACTGATGATGCTGGACGAGCAATGGCAACGGCATACGGCCACCGCTGCGCAGAAAAGCAGGCAAGATGAGGATGGGCGCCGACCTCTCAACAATGACAATCAGCCAGCTGTCGAAACAAAACTCGTCATTTGGGCTCGCACATGACGGCAATAACTCGTTGACACACTCAGCCACACGATGACAGGCGATGAGTTGTGGAACGACGTTACGGTCGGACTGACTAACGACGATGTGTTTAACGACGATATGTTTAGGTTTGACGATGACGACAAGTTGGACATTAATAATTTCAGGTTGTTTAAGGAGAGTTACGAACCAACCTTGACAACCAATTCATCGCCACAGCCGAGCCTGGCGCCGGCTACGTCTAGCGACGTCTTCACCCAGCGCCTCAATGCCGCAACTAACCAACACCTCAACACCATCCGGAACTCGCCTGCGTCGAGCACTTCACGAGATGCTTCTCCTTTCCGCCAAGGCTCTCCACTGGCTCCTTTGCCACTTCACGACTTGGCTTCACTGCCGCAAAGATCCGGGTACAATATCTCCAACTACATCGATCCAGATCCTCGAGATCTTCTTCGAGCTCCTCGACTTCCTCTACCCTCAGCAGGCCCTCCTATAACTCAAAACAACGGCCTTCCTCTCCCAATTCCCCCTCGCCTACGAGTTGAACGGCCCTCGTCCTCCAACTCCACGTCGTATTCTAACTCCACGTCGTGTTCTCACTCCACGTCCACCTGTAACTCCAACGCCGCCTTTAAAACTTGCAGACCTTCTGTCTCTTCTGCCAAATTTCTCTTCCGCAAGCAAGACACCACACCCGTATCGTCAGGCTCCTTATATCGGTCCATCTCGTTCTGAGTTGCCTGTTGGTTTTGTCGAGACTGCTCCTCCTCCACAATCGCTGCCTCTTCCTGTGCCTCGCAACACCGCGAGAGGATGCGATGCCTGTCGCGGGCGAAATCTCGAGTGCGATGGCACCACCCCGTGCTACAACTGCACTTCGGATCGGTATTCCTGTGTCTGGACCTCCGATAGACAAGCATTCTTCGGTGATACATCTTAAAACAAGGAGATTTTGTGCGGAGGTTTTCAAATTTTCAAGTATAAAGAGTCTCTCGCCACCAGACCCGTGGCTTTCACCCCGCCTGGACGAATAGCCTTTACCATCTGGGTGGGAGAAATTAAAGATTAAAGTGTAACCCGTCATCTTATATAGATTCATATTAGGGCACAAACGAATAGTGATCCACAATTAGACAAACGTTGCGTTGATGTATAGATATGTAATCCACCAATATGTAAATTCATCATAAAAAGGATTGGACGTTGGAATATTAAGCACTAGGTATATAAAATAGACAGTCATTCAGGTCCCAGCACGATCAAACCCCCCCCCCCCCCCCACACCAACGTGCCCCTGTCGTGGTATCATGATCAAAGTCTTCCCCCTTTCGCGCACAAAACGAGCGCCAAAAACATTTCATTTACTGTATGTTCTTCCCCATCCACATTCTTATCTTCATTCTTTTCTCTTTGTATCTCTTCTTTATGACAAGTTATGAAATCGCTACCATAATGATTGCTGAATAAACCTCAGTCAGAGGTTTTCGTTTCTTATTTTGTTTGTTGCAGTCGTTTAGAGAGGGAAAAAGCGTTCCTTCTTAGTAGTCACCCTTGCCGCGGTGGGTGTGGCTCTTCTTTCTACGGCCGGCACAGCAGGTGATAAAGACCAAGACAGTTGCGATAAGATTCAAGGCGGCAGCGACGAGAATGCACCAGACGGTAGGACCCCAGCGGGCAGTGAGGTTGTTGGGGCCCCTGGTGTTGACGGCGTGCTTGATGATCTCGAAGCCGGCAAAGTCACATGCCATGGCGACGACTGTGACGACAAAGGCCAGGAAGGAAAAGAGGGAGGCGATGAAGGAGCCGAGGAAGCTGGTGCCCAGGCAGAGCAAAAAGGCCAAGAAGGTCAGGCCAGCGGCAACAGGATGCAAGACGAGAACCCTGGTGAGGACCCTGGCGGAATCGCGGTCGTTATTGGAGAAGGTAAGGCCGTTGACTCCTGCGAGAGCGGCAGTGGCATCGTAGCCAACGTGGGCGCTGGTGCAATCATCAGGCCCGCTTGTATATGTTAGTTGTATATTCTTGTAAAGTGATTCAAAACGATGGGAGTAGAAGGGGCACATACTCTCTAATGATGCAGTATCCAAATGTGCCAAATGTTATTCTGTCCACAGCGCTGCTGCCACTGACGTCGATCTTGAGAATAGAGAGGTCATTGACCACAGGCGCGGTGACCGACACGACAATGAGGAGTGCCGTGGCAGCAAGCAGCAGCACTGTGCCAAAGTAGTGAAAGAATGTGCCGACACCCATGGTGAAAGAGGGCACTCGTTAACTAATGTGCTTGGATATTGCGAGGCACTACTACTAGTAGTAGGCAGTGGTAGTAACTGTGCGGTAGGTAGTATAAGTGACGACGACGGGGTGAGTCGAGTTGAACAAAGACGAAAGAAAACGAGAGGTATTGGATGGAAACAAATAGTAATGGAATAGCCAAAGCAAGGGGGAAAAGGGAGGGAGAGTGTCAGCATATAAGCCAACGCATGACTCCTGTTGTCTCACGAGGGTGAGCGGCCGCCGACAGCAGTTGGGTGCCACAGAAGGGCGACGTCATGAAGACGAACGAATGAGACTTGACAGAGCTGCCAAGCGTGCTTCTGCCGGCTCTTGGTCTTTGTCCACGCGATGGACATGGCTTGGCTTGTCTAGATACGATGCTTGGACGGATCCACCCCCCGTCTAGGCACATGTTGGTGCCGGCTGTTGCTCAATGAGAGGCACCGCGAATCCCCTTGCTCGTGTAGCTAGCGTGTACCCAGTCATGGACTCTCTTCTTTGTTCTGGCCTTTGTACAGTGTAGAAGACGCAATGGCAATGTCTCTCCACGCATATGATCCTGCAGAGGAACCCCGTACGGTGCTCCGCAGACCACCTCGCACAACACCGAAGCCCCTACATGTTCCCCATAGATGGGAATCGCGATCCTTGAGCGAAGCGTGGTGCTCCTTTCCGACATGGCGCTGCTCCGCCCCGGCAAGTGTCTCGGACCAACCATGGCACCGCGGCCAAGGCAGAGCATACTGTACAGGTACAATATCCTTGTCCCGAGGAGATTTTCCAACAAAACATCATGTCCCGGCCCGTCCAAGCACAGTATTCCCACCCGCTAGCCCACTCGGATCACGGCTGAGCCTTGCAGTTCCCAAGAGCCTGCGGGTGACGTAGCGAGAGTGGCTGCGCTACCAGATCGCTGCCCTGCTTGGAGCCACAGGATGGGTCTGATTCCCAAGGCCAAGCCCGATCCGAACGTAGGACAGGGGGGCCAAGGTGTGGCGGTCTACGCGTAGAATCCCCTGCCCTGCCCTGCCCTACCCTGTTGTGGTCGCTGTCCCAAAGTGTCCTGGCAGCCCAGGATGAACAGGAATCAAGCAGCCAGGGACACGCTTCGACTCTCCTTTGTCGTTTGCTCGCTCTTCTCTGCGTCCAGACCTGTGAACTCCC